>JABWIB010001550.1:19737-63091 GCA_016617825.1 Platyplectrum ornatum | reverse complement strand
GAACTCAAATCTGATTGGTTGCCATGGGCAACTTCCCCAAATTCGAATTTCACTGCAATCTCCCTGCTTAGTAAATATACCCCAGTATGATAATTACATTTTATTTTTAGTCTGGCCTAAATGTATTAAACTATGGGGATGTTGCCCATGGCAACGAATCAGATTTCAGCTCACATTCTCCAGTGTAAAATGAGAACCTGTTGCTATGGGTAACAGTAAATTGTATGAATGGATGATTTGCTTGTGTTAACACATGAGCAAGATCTAAAATGGCAATTGCTTTAAACTAAATTCATTGGTTTAAAGATTTTGTTGTAAGAGCAAATGCTGAATGATTCCTGCTGTTTATAATACTGATTTTATTATTGCAGACATTGAAGCACAGATACGTGAATTTCAAGGGAAGAAGGTTGTGCTGACTGAGACACAAGGAGTTGGACTGGACTCAACTGGTTATTTTGATCAAGAAATTTATGGTGGAAGTGATAGTAGGTTTACTGGATATGTGACCTCTATTGCGGCAAATGAGCAAGAAGACGTAAGTTATCTATTTACAGCTAGAGATTGATGGCTTTAAGGCATTGCTGTATTTCCAGAAGCTGCCTAGAACCAGTACTTAAGTGTTGGTCGCTGTATATGGGCCTGGGAACTTTAATTTTTATGGTATTTATGCTATGGACTTGCTATTTCAGTCTTTATGGCACTATTTAAAGGTACTTATACTCGCATGTATGTATGTATGTCTTTATCCATGTATATAATAATGCCAGGTTCTCAGCTCTAGTTGCCATTGTGACCTAGAGGCCATTATTTGACAAGCCCTGGTATGTGTATATATAATATGTAAGTACAACTTCTATATATTTTATCGTGCAGGATGATGATGACTGTTCAGCAGCTGCAGCATTTGAACAGAAGAAACCAGGTTATCATGCACCCGTTGCTTTACTTAATGATATCCCACAATCAACTGAACAGGTATGAACCTATTTCTTAATAACATAGGGCTCTTATTTTCAGTTTCTATGTATCCTGTTTCATCTATGACTAATCTTCTTCATAATTTTTCTTGAAAGCAAATATCAAAAACATCTACATTCAAGTTATTAAGCAAGACAAAACCAAACAATTCAAGATAAATCTTTGGTGTATACAAGTTATTTCAGAAGTATCTGGGAAAGTGTACAGTTACTTGCTGTTTTAATATCTGTTCAAGGGATTAGAACGAAATATTTCTTCCCCATACACATTTTCCTCTTTCACCAACTATTTAAAATAAATATGTATAACCCTTTACTAGCCTATTTTTGGGATTACAGTGCTAGTCTGTGCCAGTGTTGATAGCACTCGTGGTCAGTGGTCAAGCCTGCACATGCTCTACTTGGTATTGGGCTGCTTGGTGGCCAAAGTGTTTGTCACTCATTAAAGAGGTGGCATATTATTATATTATGCGTTTTTGGGGTAGGACCTTATTGAACATAGTATTAATCCACAAAAGATATCACAGCCTTGGAAAGTGATAATCTAATGTTTATCATTTTAGTAGTTCTATATAATATTGAATAGGTATGCATGTTCAAAATGTACTGTTTGTACTGTCTAATTCCCTGATCTTTATTCCCCCTTCCAGTATGACCCGTTTGCTGAACACAGACCACAGAAGATTGCAGATCGAGAAGATGAATATAAAAAGCACAGGCGGATGATGATTATATCTCCTGAACGTCTTGATCCTTTTGCAGACGGTAATTTACTTACACTTTTGTATTTTTGCTTTTAAATAGTCTTCTTAGTTTAACAGTTAGTTGGGTTTTTTTATTGTTTCCATTCATGGTTATTCTACGTTATTTCCCTCTTGTACTGTTGTCATTAAAAAGACAATAACTCCTCGGCAGCTTCTAGCAAAGTGACACATTATAAAACTTGATTTTAGTTATTTATTGAGCCAAAACAAATTCTAGCACATCCCACAGCTTAACGTAACCAAATATTACTGTGAAGGTTGACTTCTACACAGAATCTCAATGTGATAAATTTCTTTTGGCATTCAGATCACCCACATTTGGCAATTATTTTCAAGTGCTGGATCCTCAAATTCAACTATGATCTTTTTAAATTGTTTAAAGATTTATTGTCAGCACATTTCATTGTTTTGTGAGTGAACATGGGTGTGTGGGCACCTATAGTATCTGTGGTCTCTGTTGCTACAGGCAATTGTAAGACATTGCATATTTAAAAGGTAAGCAAACCACGGTTTTCTCCCGCTGTTGCTTTACATTTAAACCATAGCTGGTGAAATACAAGTTGCCCATGCCTGCTTTTTATACAATTATGCAGGTTATTTTATTTTGCTTTACAACCTGCATGTAACAGGGATTGATTTTTGGTGTTTTTGTATAACTGTACGTGATAAACAATGCTTGTCAGACTTCACAAGCCCATACTAACTGTCCTTAATTTCTCTCCTACAGCAGTACTGCTAAATGACAGTCCTGTCTGCATTCTTAAGGGTACAGTGCAACACATCCTGTGTAGCAAATGGTGAAAAAGTATTCCAAAGGAAGTCCTATGTTATCTAGTGTCCGCTTGACACTGCAAATTGGGCATGCTCTCCAACATAGACCATGTTTTCCCTGCCCTTCAGTATGTGGATTAGTATAAAACAGGAAAATAACTCCATCCATTAATTACCCTACACTAGCATTCTATTTTTTGCGGAGGAAAATCTTTAAATGTAAAAGTTTCAGTCTCCAGATATTGTCCACAAAGCTTTCCAACTTTATAAATCAGATATTGCTGTAGCTGCAGTTTCCCAATATAATGGTAGTTTGCGGTTGAAATCTTAAGACCTTAGGTTCCATGTGACGGAGACAGTGCAGCATAAAATGCATTTTTTTAAACAGCTTCAGTGTAAGTTTTTTTTTTTTTTTTTTTTTTTCCTGGAGACTCACAACACAGTTCTTAGTCTATATCTATCTCTACTACAGAACAGAATAAGCCATTGCATCATTTGTTTTAATGGCATACACTTTGGACTTCTGTAGGTGTCAGACGGTAACCTACTTACATTGACCATTTGTTGCCTATAGTGTTTCAAAACATTTGCATAGCCTCGTCCTCATATTGAAGATTCCTTTTTATGTGAAGGGATGGGGTTTTTGGTTTCAATTATCACTGTTTTAGCAAAGATTAGAAACCATTTATGCCTGATTAACATCCTGAATAGGTATAGTATGTAACGGTATTTAACCACCATACCCAGGTAATGTTTGAGTATACATTTTCCAAAGTGTTACTAATGGTAAAGAGATGATTTTCTAGGCTTCTATTCTGCTGCTTGAAGTCAGAACTGCTGATGGAGACAAAGGCGCTAAAGTGTACGTATTATGGACTAGAGACCACGGAATCCATCACTTCTGAAGACTCTACACTGCTTTATTATGTGCCTTTAGAATTTGCTTCAAACTGTAGTTTGTATTCTAACAGGTTACATTGTCAAAAATAAAATTGTAATGTTTAATTCAGTTTAATTTTACATATACTTAAACTACATGTTTAGTATTCACTGGACAGGGTTTTAAATGATTTAAGGATACACATTAATTGCTGTCTATTATTTTTTGCTGCTTATTTTTGTAGGAGGCAAGACTCCAGATCCCAAGACAAATGCTCGTACATATACAGATGTCATGCGAGAGAAGCATTTAATAAAGGAACACGTAAGTTCCACAAAACCATTAGTAGCAGTGATTAAACAATCTGCAATTTATTTTAATTATCTTTCTTTTGTTTTGCACAGCGAGAAATCCATCAGCAGTTAGCGGAGAAGGCAAAATCTGGTGACTTAAAAGTAGTAAATGGGTCCTCTGCTTCAGCTGCATCACAGCCACCTTCAAAGCGCAAACGACGATGGGATCAGACTGCAGACCAAACACCTGGGTCGACACCCAAAAAAATGTCCAGCTGGGACCAAGCCGAGGTCGTTGTATTTTAGCCATTGACTGTTTTTGTTTGTTTTTTGTTTTGCAATGTTTTTCTATAGATAACAATGGAATAACTTTTTCCTTATACAATGTCATGTAAAAAAAAGTTAATTACAGATATATACCNTATATACTTGAGTATAAGCTGAGGCGCCTAATTTCACCTCATAAAATTTTAGATAATATATTGACATTGACAATGACTTGACTATAAGCTGAGGGGGTACTTTCAGCATAAAAACGTGCTGGAAAAACTAGGCTTATACCCGAGTATATACAGTAAGTACTTTTTTAGCGAACAAAANTCTTTTGGCAAAAAAGAGCAGGTGCATAAGAATAAATTGGCATACTCCTCGATGTCCAAGTACAATTTATGAATTCTCTTTAAAATTTATTTTCTCTTCACAATTTAAATATTCAATCTAATTTTTCTTTTCCTTTTTCTTGGAAGACTCCCGGGCATACCCCTTCACTAAGATGGGATGAAACCCCTGGTCGTTCTAAAGGCAATGAAACTCCTGGAGCCACTCCAGGGTCGAAGATTTGGGATCCTACTCCTAGCCATACACCTGCAGGCGCTGCAACACCTGGTCGTGGGGATACTCCTGGTCATGCAACTCCAGGTCATGGCGGTGCAACATCCAGTGCACGCAAGAATAGATGGGATGAAACGCCCAAAACAGAGCGCGGTAAGACCCAGTGCCTTAAAGCAGTGATTACACTACACATTAAGGACTTTTTTAATTAGTGGTTTTGAATGTGTGTCTATAGTTGTTAACATGACTAATGCAGTTGCACAATGTCAGTGTAGGGGTTTTTTTTTTCTTGTCCAGGTTATTTTGGTTTTAAATTGGCTTTTATACTTCTCAGATACTCCGGGGCATGGAAGTGGTTGGGCTGAAACTCCACGTACTGACCGCGGTGGAGAATCGATTGGTGAAACTCCTACTCCAGGAGCAAGCAAAAGAAAGTCTCGTTGGGATGAAACTCCAGCCAGTCAGATGGGAGGCAGCACTCCTGTTCTGACACCAGGAAAAACCCCTATTGGGACACCAGCAATGAATATGGCAACCCCTACACCAGGTATGTAATAATATATTCAGCTCTGACATATTCATTAAATGTGGTTCTCAACAAGGCAAGGTTGTATGGAGAAACCTATTAGNATACCTTTAGCAAAAACAAGTGAAACATTTAAAACAGGCGTGGTATTTAATATGCCAGCAAGATTGAAATATCAATATCTAGAAAATTGTTACATGGTTATTGTATTGTGGCTTTTTGGTTTTGTTATTGAGTCTTGAGTAGTTACTTAAGGGAATTGTCAACTTGAAGCAGCTGACTCTGGATGCTTTCAGTGGTGGCCCATATGAGTGCAGAAAGTTTATACAACCTTACTAATTGGTTCAACTTTTTAGTGAATGGGTAGTGACCTAGGACTTATGAGTCTACCTGCTTGTCAACCTAAAGTACTTTGAGATCCTATCTGTTGCTAGTTGAAGCCTGGTTGTTGTACCTTGTGATGTCTTTACAAATAAAGAAGTTAATATGAGCATTGTCAGGAGAAATAATGCTTATGGGTTACATTAAAGCAGCAGTGGCCAAACCTGGTCCTTGTGATCTACCAATGGCCCATGGTTTTTCAGGTCTCTATGTTGGAGCTTAGGTGTGTTCATAATGAACATACATATTCACAGGTGTTAGTAATGTCACTGGTTGTTCTCTGTGCAGATCTAAAAAAATTGATTATAGTTTGATAGATTAGTTTGGTTTCTCGTGCCCCAAGTGATTTCTCCTAATTTACATTATGATTTGTTTCTTCCAACTGGTTAAATAATCTGCAGCATGCTTCCCCATAAATCTTTGCTGCAACAATATGCATGCCTACAAAGACCCCCCCATTCATGAAAATTCATGTGCTCCCCAAAAATTAAACTCCACAATGCAATTCAGTTGGGGCAATACACACTGAGCTATATGATTTATGGTGTGATTTGCCCAATATGTACCCAGCTTAACACAGGAAAATTTCTAGCATAGGGTCAGAGGAATGACTCCGCTGGTGAGCATAACTCGAGGCATCTTTTTTTAATGTGGCTAAATAAAATGTTTTAGCCTTGTAATGTTGAGGTTTGTTTATATCAAAGTATAATTTTAATTACAAAATCCTTGTTCTGTAGGACACATAATGAGTATGACTCCGGAACAGCTTCAGGCATGGAGATGGGAGCGTGAGATTGATGAAAGAAACCGTCCACTTTCTGATGAAGAATTGGATGCAATGTTCCCAGAGGGATACAAGGTAACACATCTACAGATGGACACACTAAAGTGCTGTAGAAAATGGACGTTCTTTTTTTTTTTTTTTTTCTCTTAAAAATTTATTTTTGTTGTAAAGTTGATCTAATGGCATTAAAGTCCTAAAAAATAATTCAGTGACTGCAAGAAGTCGCTTTTTACACCTAATAAACCGCATTTAATTCTTGCACTTATATTTTAAAACTACTCTATAATCACCCTTTGTCCAGTTGATGGGTTTGGTGCTTTTCGGACATGTTAAACATTAAGTGTGAGATTTCGGTTTTGCTCTGTATATTTTTGCTCTCTGGATGGAAAATGGCAGTTTGTGAAAGTCAATTCTCCATGTTTCAATTTGTGCAGGTTCTACCTCCCCCTGCCGGATATGTACCAATACGAACACCTGCTCGCAAGTTAAATGCAACACCAACACCTTTGGGTGGCTTGACTGGTTTTCATATGCCTACGGAAGACCGAACCATGAAAAGTGTCAGTGATCAGCCGTCTGGAAACTTGCCGTTCCTTAAACCAGATGATATTCAATACTTTGATAAACTGCTGGTAAGTCTGCCTTTGGTCTATTGCTCTTGGTGCTATATCTCACAGCATCCTGATTTCTTTACCATTTTAGTTTGCTAGTTATCCTTTGATACCAAAGTATGTGTCACTTAATTAAAACATTAAAAATGAGTTCTACAGCTGCCCAAACACTTTGTTTCATCAGGCTGTATCTGAAAGTGATGCAAATTTTTCTCCTGGTGAAGATCCTAATATTAGAATTACTCAAAGTATCTGCCCACTGTTGTGACACTTTTTAGATCTCTGGTTATCACTGTTTACTTTCCTTAATGTAGGGTGTAAAACATTCTACTCTCTTCTTCCCAATATGAACGATGATTGTGCTTAAGTTTGTTTTCAGTACATGCATTGCAAAGTCTAGTAAACCTCAGTACTAAGTGCATTGACATACATTTTATGGTGAATCTATAGTTTGTCTTGCATAGGGAAATCGTGGCTTCTTTATTTAGATGTTAAGAAGATACACTTGTAATTCTTCATTTTGTAATTGATTTTTTTTTCCCCCCTCCTATGCAGGTTGATGTTGATGAATCCACACTTAGTCCAGAGGAGCAAAAAGAGAGAAAAATTATGAAATTACTTCTTAAAATAAAGAATGGTACACCTCCAATGAGGAAAGTATGTATTGCTTATTACTTTTATTACAATTGCATATTATGCCTGTTTTGGTTTGTATGTTTGCCCTTTTCTCTTCTAATTTTATTTATCCCTTTTTTGTGCAGGCGGCTTTGCGACAAATTACTGACAAAGCTCGTGAGTTTGGGGCTGGTCCATTATTCAATCAAATCCTGCCCCTGTTAATGTCCCCCACTCTTGAAGACCAGGAGAGACATTTACTTGTTAAAGTTATTGATCGCATCCTATACAAGCTTGATGACTTGGTTCGACCATATGTGCATAAGGTATGTGAATAGTGCAAGTTTAAAGATTTTTTTTTTTCTTTGGTGGTGTTGACTGACTTTGTTTACACTTATACCATGGATTGCAGTACTAGTAACGTGTTACTGGCTGCTCCCACTGCATTATAGTAATTAATGGGGTCATCATAAATCTTTTATTAGCATATGGAACCATTACCTGTAGTTATTTTCAGATAGGGTTTCTGGCTCTTTTTCTTAACTAATTTGCTTTCTATGAGCTAGGGCTGCATGAAGAACACAACGTTTAGTCCGGCTTACAAAGTAACCTCCCAGATGTCCTTTTATCTATTAGTCTGTACTANAATATAAGTATAATGATGGAGAAAAATCGTAATATATTCGTACTCTTAACAAGTTTGCTGCATTTCTGGAGTATTCCAGAGGCATGTTGTTTATTTAGACAGAAGTAAATAAATGTGTATGTAGAGGGTACAGATCCATACATACTTCTATACACATATTAAACAGTTTACCTGCCGAAGCTGGGTTGTGTTAGGCACAGCGGAGCTGGGCACTACACAATATAACTGTCTCTGGTGAAGCTGCTTCCCTGACCTCTGTTTCTCTGCTTTGCCTGGAAACAGACCTTTGGAAACTGGACTTAGTTAGGGCCTTACGAGCTTACCTAGAAAGAACATCCATAAACTAGGCTGGCCTGCTTCAAAACAATATTCACCCATCTTTCACAGTGTCCCCCAGAATAGGATTTAAGAGAGAACAGGATTTTTTGTTTACCTTTTAAATCCTGGTCTCTTAGACTCCTGTGGCACGCTGCGCTCCTAGGCTCAGTGATTTATCTGTATTAGGTTTTTCTTTTCTTCTCTGTCGTTTCCTCTGTTATTCAAACTCTGGGTTCTGGTATAAAAACTGTTCCTGGGGGTTGGCCAGGGCAGGAGCTTCACTGGAGACTAGTGCTCGACACAGCTTCCACGGTGTACCCCCAGAAAAATAATGTAATTTTCACCCAAATAACGTCTCTTCGAACGCACTTCTGTTATCGAACAGCAAATAACTCCTAGGCTGCATCATATAATTTTGCTCTGCATGTATTATACCAATAGTGGTTTACTAATATATTTCACTTTTTATTTCTCTCCATTTTACATCTTAGATTCTTGTAGTAATTGAGCCCTTGCTGATTGATGAAGATTACTATGCCAGAGTTGAAGGCAGAGAAATTATTTCCAACTTGGCCAAGGTAATTCATGTTCCATTATATTTGTCGTGTTTGAGTTTGTGGACAGNGGTTTGTATTCCTTTGTCTGTGCTAATGGACAAGTTGCATTCGTACATCAATTTCTGTTGCCATAACTTTTTCGCATTTCATTTTTTAGGCTGCAGGTTTGGCTACAATGATTTCAACTATGAGACCAGATATTGATAACATGGATGAATATGTCCGTAACACAACAGCCAGAGCTTTTGCAGTTGTTGCGTCTGCTCTTGGCATTCCTTCTTTGCTTCCTTTCTTAAAAGCTGTGTGCAAAAGTAAAAAATCATGGCAAGCTCGTCACACTGGCATTAAGATTGTGCAACAAATTGCTATTCTCATGGGATGTGCAATTTTACCCCATCTGAGGAGTTTAGTGGAGATTATTGAACATGGTAAGCATAATCCTCCCCACCCCCTTTTGTGTGAGATGTATATGCTGACTGATCCTAAACAGAGGTAAATGTTCTAAATCTTGCATTTTCATGTTTGTAGGATTGGTTGATGAGCAGCAAAAGGTCCGTACAATCAGTGCTTTGGCTATTGCTGCGTTAGCTGAAGCAGCCACTCCTTATGGTATAGAATCCTTCGATTCTGTCCTGAAACCCCTGTGGAAAGGTATTCGGCAGCACAGAGGAAAGGTATGTTGTACATTTATGTAATATACACATAATGGTTTGTTCATCATTGCAAATGGAACATTTATAACTGGTTTTTATCTATTGTACTGAACAGGGTCTTGCTGCTTTCTTAAAAGCTATTGGGTACCTTATTCCTTTGATGGATGCAGAATATGCAAATTATTACACCAGAGAAGTGATGTTGATTTTAATCCGAGAATTTCAGTCCCCTGATGAGGAAATGAAAAAAATTGTCTTAAAGGTAATTAAAACTGGTTTATATTCTTATGGGAATTCCCAATGATTGATTATAAATTAATGTAAAATTTTTCATTTATTAATTGTTTTTAATTATTTTTTTTTTTTACAGGTTGTAAAGCAGTGTTGTGGTACTGACGGAGTGGAAGCAAATTATATCAAGACAGAAATTCTCCCTCCTTTTTTCAAGCATTTTTGGCAACACAGAATGGCTTTGGACAGAAGAAACTACAGACAGGTAAGGCATATATTACACCATATTAATTTGAGCCTTTTATTTTTTGTATATAAGACAAATCTATTTTATTTTTTGTTGGTCTCCTGCACTTTTCAATTGTATTATGTTTACAGTTGGTGGATACCACAGTCGAACTTGCCAACAAAGTCGGAGCTGCTGAAATAATTTCTCGTATAGTGGATGACTTAAAAGATGAAGCTGAGCAGTACAGAAAAATGGTCATGGAAACAATTGAGAAAATCATGGGTAACCTTGGAGCTGCTGATATCGACCACAAATTAGAAGAGCAGTTGATTGATGGAATCCTTTATGCTTTCCAGGAACAAACTACAGAGGTAGATATTTAATGCACAATGTCCTCAGTCATACCAAGTTTCAGATAAATTCAATAGTGTAATTGTCATGCATCTATTAATTTTATAATTGCACTACTTAGAATACTGGCATTTGCCAATATAATGCCCTCTTAGCATTCCCCCCGCAGAGTGACTGCCATGAAGGTACTTTTATAGTTTATAGCCTGTTTATTTCTTTATAATTTTTTTTATATATAACTTTATTTTTNTTTATCATTTTCTTTATAATAAGCCACAAAACATGAAATGCACAGTCAAATAGTTTTGCGGTAGCAAGGTATATAATGCCAGTGTAGGTCAACTCCCCTAGAAATACAGTAAAAACTTAAATTAAGCTTGGCTGTGTCAGTCGAATGAAGTGTAGGAGTAAGATTGTGGCCATCTTTAGTTGAACAAAATACCCTGGCCAAAGTCCTGAGGAAGTTCCTCCCCAGTTATGTTTTGATATGCCAAACCATTGTCCATGCATTTATTGTTTAATCACAAATTTGTTTGTTTTTTAGGACTCTGTAATGTTAAATGGCTTCGGTACTGTTGTCAATGCTCTCGGTAAAAGAGTAAAACCATATCTGCCACAAATATGCGGTACAGTCTTGTGGCGTTTGAACAACAAATCTGCTAAAGTGAGACAACAGGCTGCTGATTTAATTTCTCGTACTGCAGTTGTCATGAAAACCTGCCAAGAAGTAAGTTGCTGTTGTATGTTNAACTTTATAATTGCTACAGTGTTTACCTTGATATACTGAGTTTTGTTTTTTTTTTTCTTTCTTGTTCTCTTAATCAGGAAAAATTGATGGGCCACTTGGGTGTGGTGTTGTATGAATATCTTGGAGAGGAGTATCCTGAAGTGCTTGGCAGCATTTTAGGAGCATTGAAGGCCATTGTTAATGTAATAGGTAACTATTATTCCAGACTTTGGCAATATATATTTATCGTTTTTCTCATATCTGTGTGTGGTTCTTAACATATCTTATTCTGTAATAGGTATGCACAAAATGACTCCTCCAATAAAAGATTTGCTGCCAAGACTAACACCAATTTTGAAAAACAGACATGAAAAGGTGCAGGAGAACTGTATTGACTTGGTTGGGCGTATTGCGGATAGGTAGGTTTATTTCTTATGTTTCTGTTGTATGTAGTAGCTTGTTTTCCATAAATCAATTTTTGCAAAAGTTTACTTTTTGTTTAGGGGAAATCATTTTCCTCAAGTCTAAACTGGAATGAATCTGCTAATCAGCCATGTTGTCAGGGAAGGGCATATGTGCTCTCTTATTGTTTTGTTTGATTGTAGCCTAAAGCAAGTGTATTGTGTCCTTTCAACATCACAACCAGTTTTTGCTGATCAAAATGATTGGAAAAGACTTTCTAATATTGTCAGCCTTCTGCCAGTGGTCCTTAACAGCATAATAAAAAGTGAAATGACAGTGTTTGACAGTTTAACGTGTAAACGGTTTAATTCATTTGGCAATTGTTTGATTTTCAACTTGTCTTCTGAATTTGCAATTCTGTCACATAGGATTAGGTTTGAATTTGATAACTCTTACAATGTTACGTTATTTTATGCTAATTACTCTGCATTGTGAAATATTTTGTTATTTTGCTTTATTGATCTTATTTCATCTTATTTCATTTTAGGGGAGCCGAATATGTGTCTGCAAGAGAATGGATGAGGATTTGTTTTGAATTGTTAGAGCTTCTAAAAGCACACAAGAAAGCAATCAGGAGAGCCACAGTGAACACATTTGGTTACATTGCAAAAGCTATTGGGTATCTATTATTAAAATTTCTTTCTGTTGCTTATTCTGTAACATCAGTACAGCTTTAATTTTGTTAATTTCTTTGATTTGGCCCCCAATATGTATTTAAAGATATTTGAGATGTACTTGTTTGTGCAGTGTTTTCACCACAAAAACCTGCTTAACAGGCTGGTGCGCGCACACACGGCTCAGAGTACATTTTTGTCGCTGTAAAAACATGACATTGGTAAAGGTCATTTATGTGTTAAACTTGTGTATAGTTATACTATACTATGTGTTTTGTAACTTTTCTTATATAAAGGGCAGATAATACAGGCTAAATCTGGAGTGGTCCTCGTCTTGTTATTTGTATTAGAGCAGATAATAATAATAAAGCTATATAAAAATGATATAATTATATAAAATGATATAACTATTCTTAATGTTTTGCACAAAGTCAACTGTAAGTGTCATTTTGTAACAGCTTTTCTTGTTTTTGTCTAGGCCACATGATGTGCTTGCTACACTTCTTAACAACCTAAAAGTTCAAGAAAGGCAAAACAGAGTGTGTACCACAGTTGCAATTGCTATTGTGGCTGAGACTTGTTCACCCTTTACCGTTCTTCCAGCGCTGATGAATGAATACAGAGTGCCAGAATTAAATGTACAAAATGGTGTATTAAAATCTCTATCGTTTCTTTTTGAATACATTGGTGAAATGGGAAAGGATTATATCTATGCTGTGACACCACTGCTTGAAGATGCTTTGATGGATAGGTAAAGAGTTATGGCTAGGATATTTCTAGCATGTTTTTCAGAAAAAAAAAGTTTCTCTTGTACAATTTTCTTCTGTAACAACAAATCTCTAACCATGTCTTTCAGAGATCTTGTACACAGACAAACAGCTAGTGCAGTTGTTCAGCACATGTCTCTTGGCGTCTATGGATTTGGGTGTGAAGATTCATTAAATCATCTGTTAAATTATGTCTGGCCCAATGTATTTGAGACATCGCCTCATGTAATACAAGCTGTTATGGGGGCACTTGAGGGGCTTAGAGTTGCCATTGGACCATGTCGAATGCTGCAGTATTGCTTACAGGTAATTCTATTTATAATGTATTCTCAATACTCAGACTACTACTGGCCAGGGGACACAAAACTATTTGGGTTAAATGAATGCTTTTCTTAACTTATTTTATATTTTTTGTAGGGCCTGTTCCATCCTGCCAGAAAAGTCAGAGATGTTTATTGGAAGATTTACAACTCTATATATATTGGATCCCAAGATGCTCTCATTGCGCATTATCCTCGTATCTACAATGATGAAAAGAACACTTATATTCGTTATGAACTTGATTACATCTTATAAAGATTTTTCTGTCTCTGCTTGTTTCTGTTTCTATTGTCTTTGTACAATTATTACTGAGCTGTACTGATGGTCACCTGCAAACTAAATGTACTTCAGCATGTATTTTAGTCTGTCTCATGTAAAACTAGGTGTGGCCATAAGTGTGATTTCATCTAGCTAACAGACTGCATTTTTCTTTTAGTTTTCTGGTTCAGTAACTGTCCCTAGTGTTTAAAAGGGGATGTGTATTTAGGGAAATAAACATTTTATGTATAAAATAACATTGCTGTTTAAGTCCTCTCCATTTAAAATTTGAGTGTTTTGTGATGTTACTATCTTCAGAAGGACAACCTACTGCTGCCATCGCCAATTCTGTGGCATATTTGGGATGGGGGGGGGGACGGCACAACAACTTCATATAAAAAAAAAGGCGTATAGATCTTGTCTCCTTAAAAGCCTCTTAATATTTAATACTTTATTGTATATGCTAGACCTAGGGATTGTACAGCAGCCAAGGATTTGACATAGTTTACACACCAAAGTTCACTAAAAGTTTTTATACATGTTCAGCCTACAACTCTGTCAGTAACTTTTCTTCTCCGATTTCTTATTTATTAACAGGTTTTTATATAGCACCATTAGATTATGTAGCGCTTTACAATTTTAACAATCAATAAGACATGACTGGGTGGTAACAGTCAGAATGGGTGTGGAAGAGGACCCTCCTCTCAAGCTTGCATTCTATAGAATATTGGATTGATGCCCTCTTCCCCCTCCTGCCACCAGCCTTCTGTTCGCTGGGTATCACTGGGCCCCCAATAGAATAGACAGCACCTTCTTCTTTCTCATTCTTTCTCGTCACTGTTGTGCTGTGACCTGCTGAACCTCATCGCCCTCTGCATTCTTCTGGCTCCTTGTGGTGTCATTCCTCAGATAGCCTGTACTAGCCTCTACTTGTGCCTGTGGACTGCTCACCTGCCACCTCCACTGGATGCCCCTCTAAACGACATTGTCCAGGTTTCCTCTATATTTTGCATAATTAGATCTCTGTTCATTTCCACTGTTTCTCCCTTTGTTCTTTGCCTTGTATTATGATGTAATAGTATTGTTGTCTCTATGGGTGCCATATCTGCATTAGATCTGCTTATTATTGTCTTTACCCTGCCTGCTTATTTGTTCTCGAATTTTTCATTGATTGCTAATCTGCTATATATTGCTCATGTGAGGGTATGAAGCGCTACCTGGGGAACTCCGACAATCCCAAAATGGGCAAAACGTGCACCTCCCAAGCTGCCGCTGCCACATCTATTTCTAATCCTACCTTCTCCCCACCCAGGGACTGTTCCCAAGCTTCTGAATCTCCCCTTTACTCCTCTTAATCCCCCTCCATAGCATAGGACACTGCACCCGAATTACTACCTGCCCTTGATCAGTGCTTTACTGCACTCAATCTAGTATCTCGGCAGTAGCTGGCACACTTGCCAGTATCTCGCTCATAACTCACGCATCACTGACTTGGCCCAACCCTCCTGTCCTTGCTATGCACTGATCTTACACAAGATCTGGGCCTCCCGGTTGCCATGCAGTCCCTAATAATTCAACGGACCAATCGATTGGTTGCTAAACCAAGGGCTGTCATTGCTCGCTACCTAAACTTTGGTGACAAAGAAAACTATTCTTCGGGCTTATCGCTCTGCATCTCATGTCCAGGTTCAGGGCTATAAGATCTTGATAATTCAAAACTTCTCATTATAGGTGGCCCAAAAGGCCTTCATTTGCTTTAGTTTTCCCCCCTGTGCATTACTTAAGACACTATCCAACCCAAACCTTTGACAATACACAAAAAGTATGTGAATTCGCAGCCAAGGTAGGGATTCTGCCTGCAGAATTCTCCAGTCCCACTGATGAATTCTCTTGAGGTCGCCCTCCCTCCCCACGTTATAATATAAGGCTTAAGATGATAGCTATTACACTTACCACTACCGTTCTGCTGTAATTTTTGTTTTGGTCTCTTGGTTTATTTACTGACCCACCCAGGGTCACTTTCTGAGACTGTATCAGAAGCACTCCTCCTCCACGCCCCCACACATATCTATACAGGTGGATCAACGCAGGAGGTGGCATTAACATCGAATAGACTGGAAAAACAAGGACACGGAGGAAAAGCATGCCCCCCCCCCCTCCACTCCTTCAAGACCTATACAGGAGGTGGCACCCACCCCAGTGCATGACACTGAAAGATCTGCCCCACAACCCAGACCTCCCACCAACTTCACGAGGAGACATGTGACCAGACAGCATGAATCAGACCGCTCCTTCATTCCTAAGATCTACAGTATAAATTACACTGATAAACACTGCAGCAGTAACCCATGAGGAATTCACTCAAATGTGATGAAATGGGTTGGGAGACCCGATTATAATCGATACTACCACATTCATTAAGTTTGGAACTCTATTTGCTACTCTTGTACTTTTAGAAACTTTAAATCAAAAAGAGGGACCAAATCCCCAATTTCTTGCGATTACTATTTGGAGTATCGTAAGCAGGGCTCGAAGTGGGGGTGTATACGAGGCTATGCCATATTGGCACTTCTACTTGAAAAATCTCCATAGACTTTTATATTTTGCGTTTCCATACCGTCACTTCTAAATTTCCACTTCGACCACTGATCTTAAGGCAATAAAGAATATCACCATAAGTGCAGTACTCAGTATTTATTTACAAGCCCCTAAGGCTGCACTCCCCTACTCAGCACAAGGAACGTAGCAGAGACCTACCAGCAGAGACGGACCAGACGATAGAACCGAAAAGCACCAGGACGAGCAAAGGACAATAGATGACCTCACCCTGCCAGGAGACTCCAAGATAGGAAATCACCAGAGGACACCAACACCAGCCAGAGCGAGAAAACAAACAGGCAAGAGAACGAACAGGTGAGCCTTAACAATAATCATGGCAACCAGATTAAAATTCTTATCTCTACCCTCCTAACGACTCTTTTTGTCCATGGCATGAATTCTGTGACAGCGGTAAGGACGGCGTGGCGGCCCAGTAAGGGTGACCTCGGCCCGAGCTGGCTGAAACATGCCGCTAGGTCTAGACGCTGAAAAAGTCTTTGACCAAGTCTCATGGTCCCAGCTTAGGGACCACAGATATCTAAACAGGAAAACAGCTGATGTTGATTGCATCTGAAGTCGCACGGAAATGCATCCTACAAACTTAGATCTCTCTCTGTTCCCTGACAGTAGCATTGTTCAAAGAAAAACTATACTACCTCTTTCGGATGGAATGGTTAAAAGTGAGTCTAACAAAGGAACACAGAGTCCGATCCTTTTTTTTCACTTGGGAAAAAATCATCCAGACACTTCCCCTCTCTATACAACCCTTAATTCATTCCTGCTTATGCATCACCGACTGGTACGAGACTCCTCATTTTTCTGGTGACCATGTTATATCTTCCTGATTATCACGCTTTGTTATCGCTATACACTTGTATTGTACCTTCGATGACTCCTTATTGTGTTGCATATTTTACTCTGTTCATGATACTGTATAGCTAATGTATGTACTTCTTTATCTCATTTTTATACTCCAATAAAAATTGATTATAAATAAAAGTATCTTGGGGTAATACTGGACACAACCGTAACAATCTCAGACGGCAGAAGAGTTACACTCTTACAGGCAGTAAACAATGCCAGGACAGCTTACTGGTGTTGGCAAAGTCCTGCCAGAGTGTGCTAGGTATTATGTCATCCGTCATCGAGATTATACTATTGTCAAGACTTCACATGAGAAGCTTACAGTTTTTGTTTCTACAGTAATGGGACAAGCTCAAACAAGATTCTTACCAGAAGATATACCTCAATACTGTTCAAATGCTTTAGACTGGTTGCTCCCTCTCTTCAAGTGAAAGTGTCCATGGAAGTCTCCCCTGTCGTAATAACAGATGTCAGCGCATCAGGATTGGGTGTAGTATGTTATTGCGATTTGCTAAAAGGACACAATTTCTTATAAATCAAAGACAGCACTGAAACATCAATGAGCTAGAGGCAATTCAAGTCTCATATTAACGAGAAGGCTGTGATGTCATACCTGAACAAGCAGGGTAGAACAAGAAGTCTTCTTTCTATGCAGAGGGCAGAGAAAATTCTCTTATGGGCAGAGCCCATGGCATTAGACATCATTGCAGGAAAACTGAATACTGTAGTCGACTGCCTCAGGAGAACACAATGCTGCATGGGAAAGTGGCAGCTAAATTCAAAAGTATTTCAGATGATCATGGAGAAATGGGACACTCCCCAAATTGACCTTTTGGCGTCAGGCAGCAACAAACAGCTGACTCAGTATTATTCAAGGTACTGAGACTGGCAAGCTCTTCAAGTAGATATTTTACTGTGGCATATGTTTTTTCCCCAGATGCTCCTCATTCCGAGGGTTCTCAGGAAAAGAGAAAAGATCAGAAAAGAGAATCTAACAGTCATTGCAATTCTACCTCTGGTCCAGTATGGCTTTGTTCTCAATAGACCTCTGTGTGTCAGTAGTCCCTCCAAGGATGCTCCTGGTCCTTCTGGATTCAAGGTCCTATATGGTACCCATCGCCCCAGTCTTAGAAGCTGATGGTTTGGTTACGAGGTTACGTATTTAAGAAATCAAGGTTTCTTGGTCAGAGTTATTGTCACTCTGCTTAAGGCCAGAAACCCGGTACCAACAAAACTTATTTTAAAATTTGTTATATTATATGCCTCATCATGTAAGTCAGTTCTAATAAAGTCCAGATATCCACTTTGAGTGCTACGTTAGACTCTGGCTAGTGATATATAACTATCAATAGATTTGTTCAAGCTATGTGTAGGGTGAGGCCTTGGACCAGACCAGATGAGACGGTGCACAGCGGAGGGGTAGTTTCTCCGTGCATACGCTGTGCAACAGATCCAGAGTTGCATTTCTTTGCACATAATGCACTACTGTGAATTGCACACACAAAAGCGCATCTATAAGCAAGAATTCATGGACCCGCAATTTGCTGTCTTTTTGGAATAATGGTATTTTGTTTTTGCTTTTTTTCTGTTTTTTTTACTTGTGTTTTTCTCCTTCCTTTTTCTATTTTTTGTTTGTGTTGTGTGCAGTATTTACATTTTTTGTACATTTTGTATAACATTTTAACTTGTAGCTTACATTTTGTATCACTGGTTTACAAAATGCACACCAGTGATACACAAACATGTGCGCACAGCACAAAACCACAGTACTGCCCAGGGAAGACTTCCTGCAGCTATTTGAAATAGGCTGACAATCAGCAAAGTACTGTAAAAATACCAGTTGCACCATCCCTAGCCAGACACAGACAAAATGTCAGAGATGGTGAGTAATCACTATGCGCAGCGCTAAGCGCAGTCCCGGACGCCCCAAAACCTCATCAGTAGTGGCTGACTTTTCTATGTGCGCGCATGCACAGTACAAAACGCTATAAAAAAAATTCCTGGATCAGCCCCCTCAACTTAGACAACCTGGTGGTCTCTTGGAAAGCGGCATTCCTGGAGGCTATGGTACATGTACCACTGGTAGAGAACCCCTTATTTAAATCAAACAAATTTGTAGAATCCAAAACACACAGCAGATTGGGAAATGAAATAACAGATAAGCTGGTTGCGGGCTAAAGAGCCTTTTCTGTTGAGGACATATGTAAAGATGTGGACAAAGACATGTACATGTTTGATTCAGACTCAAACAAGTGATTGAGTAAAATTCTGAACCTTGATGTAACTGTTTAGTGTGCATTTAAGCTATTACTGTGTTCATTTTGTTACTATTCTCACTTCAAAAAGTGTTCATGTTTTCCTAAAACAATGTGTAAACATCTAAAATGAAGTAGATTTTTTTTTAAAAACTAATCTGATTTTTGTGCAAACCAGCTTCTGACTATTGAACTCCTTCCACCACTATAGATAATTTAGTTTTAATTCTCCCTAACCCCATGGTTCCCATCAATTCAGGGCTCGAAGTGGACCGGTAGAGAAGCACTTTCAATACAAAAATCGCTGTCTTGAGGTGGCGGGGCTTATGCAAGTGGTGAGGCGTAGCNCCATACCGTCACCTTAAAGTCCCTACTTTGACTTAGGGAAGGACTTATTTGCCCCATTTTGACTCCCAAGATGTTAGGAGATATGTCATGCTTAGTATAAAATTCTTGCTGTTTATAACTACTCAGATGCTCTGTGTAACACCAGACAGGGCTTCACATACCAGAGATTCTCAACGTACCACTGGTTGAGAATCTCTGGCCTAAACCATTATACCACTTTCTAAAAGTTTCCCTTCACTATTATGACCTCTTATTTTAATTCATTAGGTCTTTATTATTTCTTTTCACCTTCTTTTTAATGTCAAAATATGTGTTTTTTTTAGGAGTCTCTAGATCCAATTGAACTAATTTTTAGAAGACATTATATAAATTATTCTATAATAGATCATTTGGTAAAACTTTAATATAGGTGCTTTCTGTGCACTCTAGATATAACCTGGCTGTCCTTTTTGTATGTTTCATTATAATGATTATGCCTGGACTCACACAGTTATGCAATATTATAGGTAAATGTGGCAAGCTGTTGACATTGCTGGATGTGGTTTGGGTTTCTGTTCCCGTTTCCTGATTTAGTTTTTTTAGCTGTTTGTGTGTGAGTACTTATTGCAAACATCTGTAACATGTTGAAAAAGGAAATGGTAGGGTTCGTGCTATGTCCGTGCTCCCTACGTTCGCCTTCCTACCTCTATGGAGGTCTTTCACACTACGTCCTCTGTGAGGAAGAACCTCACTACAAGATAAAGGAACAAATATAAGAGGGGATATGNGCTCCTATTTTAGATTCTCTAAAACTTCTCTGAATTCTTATTTGTACAATTTNTCAATTGACAATATCTTACTTTTCACCTTTATGTACCGGACATGAAAAAGNGGTGGAATCAGTGTTCAGTATGTTTGTCCAAATGTTAGTCCCTTACAAATGCCTGTTGTCTCAGATTAAAGTCTTAATCCTGGTCTTCCGTGGTCTCAAAGTTCATGTGCGCNCCTCTGTCCGTCCACTTTTTTTTTCTTACAGCCTCCAAAAAAATAAAATCACAATAATGAAGCCCGTACAGGTTGTACTTTTATACCAGTTAATTAATTGGTTTGGCTGTTGTATTGGTCTTTATTCGGGATAATTATGGCCTTTCTCTCACAGCAATTTTTACAGTTTTTACAGCGATTGCAGTGACTACAGTGATTACTGTGATCACATTACTGTGCTTTCTTAAACTTTATTAAATACCCTTCCTATATCCCTTGCCTAGTCCCTGTCACTGTTCCCAGGCTCCCTGTCCCCAGTACTACTGTCCTCGGTACTTATGTCCCCAGTACTCCTGTAAAAGTCCCCAGTCCAGTGTCCTCTGTATATATATATATGTATGAAAGCCACCTAATAATTAAAATAAATTTAAATTTAAATATATAAAAGTCCCCTGTCAGTGACTGTATACATATATGTACACTGTCACTATCTGTATACACACACATATAAAATATACAGATGTATATATAAAAGCCACATAATAATTAATTTTAAATAAATATACATGATTTAAATATATAAAAGAAGTCACCTACTGTGCATATGCCTTCTTAGCCAATTCCACTAGTGAAGATGATGATGAAGATGATGATGACCATTTTTGGATTATCATCCATCATCATCCAGTACAGAAGAAGAAACCCCCAGGAGGAGAATCTGAAGCTGAAACATTGCCCTCTGAGTCCACCTCTGACCCCTTATGGATCACCCCTGAACACTATTTGCCCCAGGCCCCTGATTTCACTGCAAACTCAGGGTTCAGGGACATTGATTACTTTAATTTTTTTCTCCCCTTTGTGCAGTTAATGGTGATGCAGACCAATATTTATGCAGAGCAATAATCTGTTCATGCCCAACCTCGCAGGTGGACCCCCGTAATTGACCAAAATTTTGGTGTATTGGGGCATTGTTCTCCATATTGGGGTCAGTCAAAAATCCCACTGTACGGTCTTCTTGGAGCACCAACATTTTATATTACTCCCCAATGATGTATATGGCCATGCCCAGGACTCGTTTATAATGGTTTTTACATTTTACCAATAATGCTCTGTGCCCACCCTGAAATTACCCCAATTTTGACCGCTTATATAAGCTTAGGCCCCTTATTGAACATTTTAGCGAAAAGTTTGCCCAGGCATACACCCCCAAAAAACAGATTACAGTTGATGAGTCCCTGGTGCATTTTAAGGGCAGATTACAATTCCGCCAGTACCTGCCAATCAAGTGGGCGAGGTATGAAGTAAAGATGTACAAACTCTGTGAATGTGCATCTGGCTATAGTCATAGATTTAGAATCTATAAAGGGAAGGACACACACATTAAACAAACACAATGCCCCCCTTACTCTAAATTAGTGGGAAAATAGTGTGGGAGGTGGTGCACTCACTGCTGGACCAGAGATAATATCTATACCTGGATAATTTTTACATGAGTGTCCCACTTTTTCAAAGCCTGCACTCCAGAAGCACTGTAGCATGCGGTACAGTGTGCAAGAACAATAAAAGCATCCCTAAGACGCTGGTTGGGCAGACATTGAGAAGGGGCGAGAGAAGCGCATTATGCCACAACAATGTACTGTGTGTCAAGTATAAGGACAAGAGAGATGTTCTTATCTTGACAACATTGCATGGTGATACAGAACCCCTGTCCCAATGCGGGTTTCAAGTACAGAAACCCCCAAACCTGACTGTATCATGGACTATAATAAGAACTTGGGGGAATGTAGACCTGTCTGATCAGGGGAGACTCTCCCCTGCAAACTCCCCGCTTAGTGAATTTAAGCCAAAGTGAGAAATGTCAGATTTGTAAAATAGGGTAATTAGAGACCAAATAGGCTGCGTCATGAAGGGGTTAAAGAACTTATCTCAATTTCTCCCCCTCCCCTTGAGTTGCTAAGTGGTGGTTTGTTGACTGGATGCAGCTAGTCAAAATTGAGAACCCATTTAAGAGGAGGTCCTTTGTGGATTAGTGGTTACAATATGATCATTCATATATCTTCCCCTGAGTAGTGTGTTACACATAATATTACAGTTTTTATATTTCATGCTTTACAATAAATCCACTGATACCAAATGTTCAGTACCTATATTTATCTGAATGAGAATCATTCAGGTACTGCTTTATTGACCCCACCCCAACAAATCTCTAAGTCGCACATATGTTATACAGTATGTTTAGGCAAGCTATATTTCTGGAAAATTTAACATTTCTACATTTATCAAAAAGGGTTATTTTATACAAAATATGAATTCTATTTCATTCTTTTTTATCCTAGTCTGGTATTTGTGTTCAGCCATGTGTTTCCAGGCACAGGACACAATGCCATACCTCCTGTGAACTTTGCAGACTGCATGTTTTTGAATTTTAACCATGTGAAAGTTTTAGAAAGGCATTTGCAGTTATTAAATCATAGTTAATCCTAGTTAATGGACTGGATTCTGCTTACCATGCACTCACATGGTAGCGTGGGTAAGCCGGGGAGAAGGGAGTGAACTCCAATCACTACCCTCTCATGTTCGGAAGTCTTAACTTAATGCGGTCCATGTGCAGCTTGTTCCAGGCGAGTAATCAGGGTTCAGCTCCACTAAGAAACCAGTCAGATTGTAGCTGACATTGTTTAATAATGGAATGGAATGGAAAGTGAGAGCTGAAATCTTGTCACTCTTATCACTTGGGTAAAATCTCCACTTGTCCTTTCCCGCAGTCTAGTAACTCTAGATCTTAGAATCCCTTACACGGACAATCTACAACAAAATTGGTTGTGTAAGGTTATCATGGTATGCACAATTATTTGAGGAAGAATTCTAACCAGATTGTTGAGATGGTCGGGATTACCCAGAGTAGTCATGACAATGGACATCCCTTGGTACATGGTACAGATAAACAGCTCTGATCATGCAATCTAACCAGAAACCTGGGTATCTGACTGCTCTGCAAGATATTTAATTCAGAGAAAAAGAGTTTCTCTCATTGAAATATGTTATATAGCAGGGGATGTGACATGGGCTTCCTCAATGCACATGCACAATTTCAGAGATGTCATTCCCATGGAAAAATACCTGTTTTCTGAGTGTGTATTATTGTTTCAGAAAAGTGTGATGTGATTTTTATTTATTTACTTTTTTACAATTTTTTTGTATAAGGGCCTCCAAGTGGGATTTTGCCTCCCTGTGCTGAAAGGGACTGTCCGATGTACTAATTTGTGCAACCTAAAGCCTAGATCTTGTTACTGGTGCATGACTTTCTTCTACAAAAATTACAAATTATTTATGTTGTCAGTAGTACTTTTTACCCTGTGTGCATACTTCTTCTTTAGTGCCTCTCCTCCCTAATCCCAACTTATCACTCATATATCTATTACTAAGTTATAAGGATGATTCAGAAATTGTATAGCTGAGACTAGGGTAACGTCTTTATTGTATAGTAGTGACAATGACACTTGTTGAGCTGTTCTCCATGGCCGGCTGAGGGAGCAACCAGGACCTCATCTCTTGCCAAAGAAAACACTGCGGCAGTCCTCTTCCTTTTGACCAACCGAATACCACTCCTGCCAAAACCTCCAGCCACAGGAATCAGCGGGGGACCTTCCATACTCTGCTGCCTCTAACAGCAGGTAAGATATATTTTTGGGGGAAGGGGGTGTTGTAGTTTTTTGTATATAGATATGTATGTGTATATTTCTGTATATGTGTATATTTATACAAAAATGGTAACTTGCCTAGGGCCCTGTATGGTCTTAATCAGACTCTATCTGTTGTGCATGTTGGGCCTGTTCCATGTGCTCCCTTACAATCACCACTACCACAGTGATCCTATCCTGCATTTTTGAAACATGCTCAATCACCTACTTATATAGACTAGTTTGCTCCTCCCACATCTTCTTAGCTATGTCCAGCAAACCCCTTCGATGTCTCCCATATAGCAAATCAAAGGGGAGGACCCTGTGGAGGACTGGGGAACCTCTCCGATGGCCAGTAACAAATACTGCAACAAATAATCCCAATCTTCCCCGTCCTTATCCACTACTTTCGTTAACATGTTTTTTACCATTAGTTTTTTACCATTATCTTAAACAGGTGACACCACAACTCCTTGATTTTTGACATAAATTGGGTACCCTGGTCAAAATTTCTTTAGGTATACCTAATCTGCTAAAGACATGAACAAGCTCTCTAGCAATAGTCTTTGTTGAATATTTCACAAAGGTATCGCTTCTGGGTAACTGATAGCATAGTCCATAATCACTAATATTTATTGATGGCCCTGGGTGAATTTTATTAACGGCCCAAACAAATCCATAGCTATCCTCTAATATGGCACCTCAATTATTGGCAACAGGACAAGTGGACGTTTACAATGTGGCCTTGGGGTATGATATTGACATTCTGGGCAGGACACACAATAATCAGCTACCTCTATATAAACCCCAGGCCATAAAAACCTGTGGGCTAGGTCTGTGGGCTAGGTCTAAGACTGTTGTTCTGTAAGCCTTAGGAACCACTAATTGTTCCACAACTTCTTTCCCTTTCTGAGCCACATGATCATGGCAGACGGCTATGTGAATGGACTATCAGAGTCCAGTGGAACACAATTAACCACTTTCACATTTCCATAGCTTTAACAAGAGTAGAGTCATTTAACTGCTCCACATAGAAGAAGTTTTTCCTCACTTATAGGTTGGGAAAACGTTCAAACACATTTCCTACTTGAAGTAGGTACCTCTTTCTTTTCTTCCCTATTCCCTATTCTCAGATGGTACTGGGATATGTACTTTTTGCACAAAATGGCTTTCCCACAACTTCCATAAGTTGATAAAGTCTCTCCCCAGTATCACATCATACATCAAGCCGGGGACTATTCCCACAGAGACCACAGCAGAACCACACAGCTTATCAATGTTCATTTCAGCTGTAATCACAGAGGCTACCAGAGTCTAACAAAGCTCTACCTGGTTGCCTTCTACAGATCTTACACACATATGCATATCGGTCTCAGCTTGTCTGTCTACAGTGCAAGCTGTCTGACCAAAATAAGACATGTACGATAGACACAAGCAGTATCACATTGCATTAGATCAATAGTATGGGAAAAATCTGAAGCAATATGTCCCCAATAATCACATTGAAAACATCTATAATTTCAAAGTCTCTTATTGGGTAGTAACCTTTATAGCCCTGCTTGCCTATTTTTAGGTTCACCACCAAAAGTCTTGGGGGGGGTGTTTACAAAAGATCGACTTGTATTTAGTAAGGTGCAGTTTTGTTTGAATTCACTTTCATGTTTGTCGATTTGTGAAGGGGATTTTGAGAATGTACAGCATACAAATCGCATATTTACTAAGGGTCGATTTAAAAAATCAACATTAAATCGTTCTTTAGTTGGGTCAAAATCGATGAAATCAAAATGGAACCATTTCCAAGGCGAACTGACCCTTTTGGCTAACCATTCACTGATTGATAATTGGTTTGTGCTGGGAGCTTTCAGCCTTCCCTTTTTCAGCCGGAGTTTACCAACATCGTAGTCTATGTGCGGCCCTAGATATACACAGGGACACGGAGCCTGGCTGGGGGTGGGCGTGAGCATACCACACCACTGTTTATTTATTATTTTTTATTTATTTTAAAAGTAGATATTTTTATTAAAATGTTTTTGGAAGTAATTCTGTCCCGTGAATAAAATAAATTGCTGAAGACTGTGGATCGCTGGAATCTCTGCATTCATCTCTGGATGTGTGGCAGAGATTACAGCGGAGAGTGGACCTGGATACATTCTGGTGCTGATCCAGAGTTTGGGCACAGGCACTCCCATATTGCGTGCAAACCAGAGCAGCATCAATCAAAGTCAGAGAAGCAAGTAATATGACATGTGCAAATCGTTATGTGCTATTGCATGCGCAAGGAATTGCTTTATGCGTATAGTGAGTTGATCAAGAGTTTCGGCGCAGTGCATGCGCTAGGGTATGAAGGCAAATGTTTTCTATTCTGTTTCTATCCATTTTGGCCCCTCTTTTCATTGTGTTTTTATATGTGTTCTCCCTTTGTTATTGATATATTATATGTAATGATTATTGTGTACATTAAACTTAGTTATCTTGATTTTAAAATGTATTTTCCTTAATTGCATGTATTATTCAATCATATTGTGTGTACCCCTATGAGTATTGTCTTCTACACTTTTTTAAAGTGCATTCACATAAAAATGGTTGTGTGTCATTTTAGCTCACCTTCCTCAATAGGAGTTGCAGGGACCTCCTCCTCGGCAACTTCCTCCTCCATGATATCAACCACCACCTCCTCCAATATCTCCTCCTCCACCACTACCTCCACCTCCTCCATCAAGCCCTGGTTCTCCTCAACAGGCTCCTCCACTCCTTGCAGGGAGCATGATGACAGTCTATGTATTATGAGAGAATATGTGCAATAATGATACACACACTACAATGTACACATACATGGACATAGCAATGTCCATGGGGCAATCATGCATTCATACAACTGTGACTTTACCCTCACCATGTTCATTATTGTGCTCCTCCTCCTCATCCACCTCTGCATGCTCCTCCACTCCTTGCAGGGGCTCAGCCTGATGACGGGGACCTCCTGGGCCATTTGTCGTGACCTCGCTTCTGTTATGAGAATGTATACCAAAATTACACTCAAACATATCACCTGCTATATTTACTCATTGGATTTAAAGTGTTTCACATTAGCACAATGTTATTCCCTAATTTGTTGAATTAAAATCCATAATGGACAGTGGTACAGATGGTACTGCAATGTTTCACATAGAATTTTCTTTTGCATAGACAATTTTTGGGGTGCAAAGAGTCCATTTGTATGTGCTGTTACACAAGTTTCATGGTTATTTTATTTTGTAACTTGCTTGATTTGATTATACCTAAGCAAAATATTGGTACTAACATGTGCATAGGTACCTGCATCCATAGCTGGTAATGTATTAGGCTGGATGCGCCAAATGTGGCCAAGCGTTCGCCTTTTAGCCACATTTTTACATAATCTGGCATTGGGGCCTATCTCCCTGTCCCATATATCCACAATAACCTGCAGTTCAGCCACTAAGAACGCAGGTGCTCTCGCCATGTTTTAATAAAAAAATGTAGGTGGGCACTAATCGCATTGCCTCATTGCTTAACTGGAAGTGCCTGTTTTCACGTCTGCATAAACATGCCCGCAGCTGCGCATAGGTCTGTGTAGCCACGCAACGTATATAAATGTGTGTCCTGTATTACACGACTCGTGGTATCTCGTATGCAGACATGGCAGAAAATGCAAATGTCCGCCAGCATGAGGAAGATGCGGATCTGCAGCTGCGAAACCCAGCATTTACAATGGCCGAATTAGAAATAATAGTACTGGGCATAATGGAGGCACATTTCCGTTTGTGGTGAAATTTGCTGGTCCAAGTACAGTAAATGCTGTGGCCCCAATTCAACCAATGTCACACAATGAAAAAAGGTAATTATATAATGTAGTCTTGTACAGTGCTTTACACACTTCATGTATGTTGTTGGCTATAACTACATACACATCTATGTAGTATTGAAATTTTACATAAACAAATAGACAAACTTAACAATGCATGCTTTTGTGGCACTAACATATGTTCATGTTCCTAATGTGGTCATTTGTATACAAATCATAATAGGTGGCAAGACTTTAAACGCCGTCTGAAACTCAAGCTGGCTGATATAGACAGCACAGGCGACATCACCCAACAGAGCCCATACCCAGCAGATTAACTTTAATACCGCTGGAAGATTATGCAAGGCCTGGGTTCTCACAAGAGGAAGTGGTGGGAGTTATAAAGGTTAGTTTTACATTTGAATTAGTATTTTTTTTAAATTACCATCTTAAAAGCTGTAGACATTTCACTGGTATACTCTTAAAAACCTCATCTAATGAAACATTACCTATGTCATGTGTTGCCTACACAGATCCTCTGTCTCCTGCCTTGCCTCCAGCGGGAGAGGCTCCAGTGGGAGAGGTACCACCGGGAGAGGTTCCAGCGGGACAGGCTCCAGTGGGAGAGGCTCCATCGGGACCATAACCATATTCATTAGCCTCTACAGACACACCTGAACCTGAGCAGCCATCACTGGTTGACATAATGCTGCTTAACAAAGCATCTCTAATAAATATCGATCACATCTTGTGCAGCATTAATGAAAACTTGACTATCATTGCCCAGCAAATTAAGAGGCATGGTTGTTTGTGAGTGCCAAACGTTTAAGTATAGTAACACTCTCTTGGGAGTGATTACAGACTGCACAAGGTGGAAGGTGGCTCAGATTTTGTGGCCTTGTTGTCTGCTTCCCAATCTCGCCCTGAGTGAGCCGTGAGATGAGATTGTTGAAGCAGAAAAAGAGGATGCGGAAGTTCTGGCATGTAAGTACGCCATTTTTTGATTGTTAATGTAATATGTATGTTATTTGTTTATTATAGCCAAGTTGGTGTATGTGTGTTATTAAATGTATGTTTGCCATGGACAACATGCATAACAGGTTCCTTCGGAACATATTACGAAACAATTTACAATTGGACTGCCAAAACAATTGAGAACAAAGCGCATAATTTTTTTTTGGGAAAATATTTATTACTGCAAAAATCAGATATGTATTTCAAATAATATTGATCAGGCAACTAAAATGTTCCCAGGCATGGCAACAAAAAAACACTTGCATTACATCATGCATGTTTGTGAACTTAGACCAAACTTAAAATCAGGAGTAATGGAGCATAGCCCACGCTTACGCTTTTTGCAACTCACACGTACAAAGTTCTTTACCCCGTGACACATTCCCACCCCTGGTTCGGGGACCACGTCATGGGCCATGTGGCGACTGATTTGGTGTAGACACGGGTCACATTGGATGTAGTGCCTGAAGTAGACAATAATGACTGAAAACATTGCTGATACTGTACAGGATTAAGTTGTGCCATCTCTGGTTACGGAATCAGCATTAGCATTATCAGTAGACCTATAGAAATGAAACATAAAAATAATCATTATTAAATTAATCCACTGATTATGACCACAGTAGTCGTGTAACTAAAATAAAGGAAACAGGTACACATTATGACCTAAAAATGTTTATGTTGTCCATAGCAACCTCATACGATTAAATTAATCACATTCATTACACATATTTTCTAATGTGTGCTGCAATGTGATCGGTTGTTATTGGTAAAATGCAGTTTTTCCTGTAACTGCTATCTCCCTGATTAGTACTTTTAGGTAGATGTGTACACAGCAATGCGGCAATACATGATACACCACTAATGTGATATGTACTTGTCATTATAAATGGATTTGCAAGACTTCTGGTGGACGGCGCGCCTTGAGCGGCTGCGTTTTACATGAGCTCCAGCACCAGGACTTTCAAAAGCTTAATTTTGGGCGTTTATACCCCTCCATCGGACTGTGGACACCACATACCTGCTTTTGCCACTGCAGGTCCATGGGGTTTCCCAAATCATTTGCTTGGAGCTCACCTCCAAGAACACCATTTTGATGCCATGGGCGTAAGCTCCTGTCCCGTGTGTGTGTGGGTGGGGGGGTGTGCTGTGCTTCATTTGGCAGGCTCTCTTGGTGGGCCACAATCTCGTTTGCTCATCCCCTCCCCTGACTGCTGCCCGCCCCATTCCCTTTACTTTGTGGGGGTTGAGGGGGGGGGGGGGGTGGTCGGGTGGCCCTTTGCATTTCACCGGAGCCTCCAGCTTGTGGAGCTTGGGAACGGTTTAGCTGGTGGTCTGGCAAAAGGAGTTGCCGCCATCTGTGTTCCTGCTGCCTCCCATGGACGCCGACCTGGCAGCCCAGACGTCCTCATGCAAATGGCCTATGGACCCTGCCACATGCCTCTCACTGGTGCAGATTACGCACCTTGATCCGCTCAATCTGCCTGTTCCCGGGACCCACTGAGTGGCTACTCTCGCTCCCCCAGCACAAAGACATACTTTAGCCCCAAGGGTGAACGGTCGCCACTAACATTTTGCCCTGCAATGGATCCAAAGCAAATTGCCTATTTCTGCTCACAGGGGGAATGGACACCGCTCACTTCCGTGCCTGCCCGCTACCTGCATATGTGCCAACCATACAGAGGAGTTCTACTTGTTACTTGTGGTACTGGAGCCCATTCCTCAGCATCACATCTGTGTGGCCTGCTTTGTGGGCATACTGCCCATTTCCCCTGCAACAGATCTTAAGCACAGTGACCTACTATTGCCTACAGGGTGTGTGGACACCGCTAATGTACAATGTGCATTAACAGCTGGGGTTACACAACAGGATGGTACAATCACTGAAGGACGGAGCAGGTAGAAGGTTGTCACAAAGTGAAGAGAGATGTGCAGAACCAGGACCTCAGGGAACTGGGTGTAGCTGGGACGGGAGCACTGCGAACCGTGTCGCGTACCAGGTGGTATCTTGGAAGGAGGTGCATATGCTGTTCTGCGTGACTGGGGGCAACAACTGCATATCCGATTCCCAAGTGGTAAAGAAAGCCTCCACCTTGCGGTCCCTGTCCAGCAAAGACTCCAGCCAGTCCATCCTGAAATGCAATTTTTCCCGAAATAAAGCAAACGGGGGGGGGGGGNGGATAGATTTTTTAGCTGTCGCGCCTATACAGAGCAGTAGTTTTTGTGACAACCCCTCGCAATGCGCTGGTCGGTGGGAACAATACCAAAGAGTGCACACTCTGCAGTAAAAGGGATATAATTGAACAAGCAGGTCTCTGCGAAGCGTTTTATAGATAGCCAGGAACAGCGGACTAGAGGACAACTCCAAAGGCAATGCATTAAATCTGCTTCATCTGCAGCGCAACGGGGGCAGGCTGGAGAGTCGGATACGCCAATACGGTAGGACTGTAATGGGGAATGTTAGGAGCATTAAAACAATTTCAGGAGAGGACAGGTACTGGAACGAGAGGAGGGTTTTTATAGAGTAGTTAAGGGCCGCCAGTAGGTCGGCACAGGTAAGGTCCAGGAAAAAAGGGAGCCATATAGATAGACCTGAATGGACCTGCTCGTGACGCATGGGGGTATGCAGTAACTTATAATTATGAGAGATGGCCTTCGGCAGGTCAGTGGTGGACCGGAGCCTAGTATCCAGGCTAATGGAGAGGTCTGCCCGGGAAAGGAGGCGCACCACAGTAGCTACATAGTGTTGTGCTTGAAGAAAGGCCAATGGGTTAGCGCGAATGCAGGGAAACTTTTCAGCAGCTCTGAGGAAAGTAAGGGGTTTTCCTGAGCAACTATCTACCAGATCCCCAATACATGTGACACCCTCCCAAGCCCAGATTGTGAAAGGATAAGATGCCTCTCCCGCTTGGAATTCAGGTGTTAGGACTCACTGTAGCACAAGTGAATCTGTCTAGTTGCAGCCACAGATAAAGAGACTCAAGGACAGGTAGCTACCAACCCNGGCGCGGAGTCTAACCGAGGGCTGGACTTCACCCTTGCCCCTAATGTGGGGCAAAGGTGGGGATGGCCTTGCTTGCTGCGAACCCAGCGGCAGGTCGCGGCCCCGGGAAGCAACCCCTTGCACCTTGAGACGAGACAGAGGTAGAGGAGAGCGGACTGACAAGACAAACAAACAAGAAACATAAAACTGGAGACTGCAGGATGGAAACCGCAGACACCAGGAGAACCACAGAGTGTAACACTGGACAAAGTCCGGAGCCGGTGGGAAAAAAAAATGAGGGAGAGAGAGAGAGCGAGAGAGAGACTGGGCAGAGTAAAGGGCAGAGTGTAAAGAGATGGAGAAGGGGCAGACTGGAACAGGGAGGAGAACAAGGGAACAGCTGACGTTCAATACAACACCAAACAGCAGACTGCAGAGACGCTATAACCGGCAAGTGCAGCATGCACCTGCCGGTCTATTTACCAGAGAGCCAGCCAATCCAAGGTCTGCTGCCAGACCAGCCCCTCCCCTATAATTGGTAAGTACTGAGACAGCTGAGACAGGAACAGGATAAACAGGTGCTGTGAGAGGGAATGCCCCAGCTGCCTGGCAACCAGGACATGTGGTCACTGACCACTAATTAGAGGAGAGCTTCCAATGACAGCAGACACTGCTGGATGTCCCCTCACTGACAGTTAGATGATCGCAACAGCTTCTGACCCCGGCTGCCACGATCGGGAATCCTAACATCAGGGTTGTGGAGAAATGGAAGGTAAAGCGAGTGATGCGCATTAAGGTGGAAGTGTGAGTGAACAAGGTGCCACACCTTGCGCGTAGACCTATCAAGGGGTTGTCATGCAGGTGAGGGGCAACCTCCTGGTCTTGCTGGTGGAGAAAACAAATCGGATGGACGCTAGCAAGGTTTTCTGCCTTGTATAAATTTCCGTCACCCGCAGCCAATCGCGCACAATGCGTAGCAATGTTGCCTGATTATAACGGGCGAGGTCGGGAAAGTTGATGCCCCCGTTGAGTTTGGTCTGTTGCAACTTAAGCAGGGAAATATGAGGGGGCTTCCCAGCCCAAATAAACTTCCGGAAGGAGGCCGTCAGGGATAAGGCGTCCTTCTTTCTAAGCAGCAGAGGGAGTGTGTGAAACAAATACATCAGTTTCGGGAAGGAGACCATTTTAATAAGGTTAGCATGCCCCAGGAAGGATAAAGGCAGGGATCTCCAACCATCCAGCTCACGCGAAAGCGTACGCATGATCGACATATAATTGGCCTCGTAAAGGAGGGCTGGGTTCCTGGTGAGTTTGATTCCTAGATATGTGATGTGATTCGTCGCCCATTTAAAGGGCAGGTCCCTGCTCCAGTCCGGGCGGGAGGGGTGATTCGAGAGAGAGAAGGCCACAGAGTTAGACATATTGACCTGGAAACCAGACACCCCGCCAAAGTCCGCAAGAAGGTCGAGGAGAGGGGCCATGGCAGTCCTAGGGTTGCCGACATACAGGAGGACGTCATCTGCAAATGTGGAAAGCTTAATCCGCGAGCCACCCACCGCAATGCCCTCTAAGGCTGGGAGAGACTGCAGGATTCTAAAGAGGGGGTCAATTGCCAGATTGAAAAGGAGGGGAGATAGCGGTCAGCCCTGTCTGGTACCACGGAGCATCAAGACAGGAGGGCATTTGGTGCCATTAATTAACAAATGCGTGGCAGGGGAAGTGTATAAAAATCGGATGAAGCCTAGAAAAAGTGGGTCGAATTAGCGATCAAGCAGCACCGCTTCCAGATGAGCCCAGGCCACCGTGTTGAATGCCCGCGTGGTATCCAGGGAGAGAAAAGGAAGCCACCATGGCAGCTACGGCCATACGAATAGCCCGCACAGATTGTCTGCCTCTGACAACACCGAATGGGTGGGGCGTGAGAAGCTTCGGCAGGATAGTCTGCAACCTATTGGCCATAATTTTTGAGAGTAATTTGTAGTCGACGTTGACCAAGGAGATGGGTCGGTATGAGTCTACATCAAGAGGGTCGCAGTCAGGTTTCAGGATAAGCACCGTGTGGGCCTGGTTAAAAGGAGGGTACACAGGGCCCTCCAGCAATATATGGTTGTAGAGCTCCAGGATGCAGGGCACCAGGTGGGGTTGCAGGATTTTAAAATATTCACTGGTATAACCGTCAGGACCCGGAGATTTATTAAGGAGGAGGGCCGAGATGGCTTCGTTGAGCTCCGTCACCGTGATGGGAGACACCAGCCATTCATTTTGTTGAAGCCATTCATTTTGTTAATTTAGGGAGTTGGGCATGTCGAAGCAGGTCAGCCTGCCGAGTGGGGTCATGCGGGAGGGGGAGGTAGATTGAGTCATGGGCCAGAATGTCAGATGTGGAAAAAAGCATCCGGCGTGTGAGCTTATGGCGCACGGCGGAATGAAGGTCTTTTTCGCCCAGGGCTTAGACATGGCCGCCAACAATTTACCTGCTTTATTACCCCATCGGTAAAACTTGTGACATGTGTAGTCTATGTGTGTGCGGGCTTGGGAAGTAAGAAAAGCCTCCAGAAGTCGGCAGGCCTGGTAGTACTCATCGTAAAGGGTCTCAGAGGGCGAAGAAAATAGCGCTGAAAGGCAGCAGACACCTCAGCATGGAGCATTTCGTATTGGCGCCTGTCTTGTCTGCGTTTCTTAGCCATGTAGTCAAATATGTGTCCCCGCATAACGGCCTTAGATGCGTCACACAACAAGACATGGTCGTCACAATGTTCAATGTTGTCGTCCATGTAGTCACCCCACCTAGCTACCAGAAAGGCACGAAAGTCTTGGGAGTTGTATAGATGTACAGGAAATCTCCACAGTTGGTCCCGCGATGGCATCGCAGTGAGGCGAAGCGAGACCAGGACAGGGGCATGGTCCGAGACCAGGATGTCACCTAGCGAGGTACCCACCAATGAGCTCATCAACCCATCCGCCACCAGTATATAATCAATACAAAAGAAGGAGGATTGAACCCTGGAGTAGAATGTATAGGATCTGTCAGTGGCATTGAGTAGCCTCCAGGGATCACTCAAACCAAGCACAGACTGGAGCAGGGAGAAACTACGGGACATGGAGAAGGNGGGGTTAGGCACAGGAGGGGATTTGTCCAACTTGGGATCCGCCTCCACATTGAAGTCACCCATGGGGTGACATGGTCAACATGGGGAGGTACACACATCACAACTGCAAGAACAACCCCACATCCAAAATTACACATAAACGAGAGGGGCCGGGGTTGCACATTTTTCACACAGCCTTGAGCAACATTCAATCAGCGGTCGGGGCATCAACAAACCGGAAGTGAGCTTTAGCTAGTTCGGGATCATTGAAGACATGTACAGTGCCTCCCTCAACCACTCTCAACCACAAAACGCTGGTTGCGCTGAATAAGGCTATTACAAATCCCTGAGAACACTTTGCGCTTTAAGGAGGATTTAACTGAATAGTCCTGAAAAACGATATCCTCCGTATCCCTAGACCTCTGCTCCAGGGTCGTCATACGAGAGGAGTTGGCTTCAACTTTAGTCAAAGCAGCGTCCAAGCGTGCCTGGAAGTCATTAAATTTTTGATCAATGTGGGGCATGAGTATTTTAGAGATGGCTAGAGCAGTCTCCTCCACCGAACCCACTGGATTAGGAGCTGCATGGGAAGAGTGAGGGTCTTGGGAGTGTACCAATTGGGGCGGAGTCGGCGACTCCGGGCGCGGCTGGGAAGCCTTTTGGCGACCCGTTCTTGTGGTTTTAGAGGGAGAGGATTGAGAGGCCTGCGTATCCAAAAATTTATCCATGGCAACTAAGCAAGGTGCAAAGGTAACGAAACACTCACCAAGGCCAGTAGAGCCGTGGCAGGGAGGCAACAAGTATGGGGTAGCGCAATTACATGTCAGGAAAGAGTGGGAAAAAAGCAACAATGCACTAGGGGTTGTAAATAGGAGCACCCAAGGGTACGGTCACCCCGGCGGCAGGTAGGTAGGAAGGCACTTCAGCGATGATGAGGTCGCATCAAGGCTCCCAGTAGTCACAGAAATGGCAAGGCCACCAGCTTCAGCGAAGCCGCGCAGCAGGCCCGGACTATATGCTCAGGCGGAGGGAGGGGCGGTCTTCCAGCAGCTTTCGCAGGCTAAGACCTCAGGCCAGGGTAGAGGCAGTCTTCGGGGAACGGACCCGCAGGACGGGGCAGCGAAGTCCCGCCATTCTGCCCCCCCACAATATGGCCACCGTTGGACTCCTCCAGGCGCCAGGCGGTATGGGTGAGAACGGTGCCCGCCATGGCTCAGGTGTCACCGGGCAGCCGCACCAGGAGCCACGGGGGATGTACAGCCTATATTACAGGCGGGCAGCCAACCTGCGGAAAGCAGGCCGCCGGATCCGGGCTACACAGACCACGGCTGGTAGGCCTCAACACAGAGGCGGACTCGCTGCCACTAACTCCAGCAAATCCTCACCCGTCCTGGGCGAGGAAGGCACGCAGGGCACAGGATGGCACTAGATTTAGAAGCCACTGCTGGGAGCTCATGTAAAACGCGGCCACCTCGGGGCACCACCCACCGGGAGTGGCCTATTCCAATCTTTGATGGCGATGGGTATCACTGGGGACTTTCTGTCGCTTCTGAGTTCCTTTAACTATACCCCCACTACTTGTCTCTTAATTAATGGCACCAGAAGCAATGTCATACACATGGGAAGGGGCACCCGACTGGGATGTTCAACTTGGCACTCCTGTTCAATTGGATCCTTTAATATGTAATCTTCAATAATGGCAGGCGTTCCGGAGGATTTTCGCGAGAAAAGAGGTTTTGAAACATTCGCAGACAAGGTCCTTCTTTATATTTCCAATCCGAAGGACATACTTATACCTTTGCTACGGAAACTAGATGTCTTTGGTTCCCTGTCTCGATGCACTATTAATGTCCGTAGCATTGTACCCCTGCATGGGTGTCAGGGTACCCATCGGGGGGACTCACATCCCGGTCAAATGGGCCTCGCATCGGTTTTGTTACCTTGGAGTTTGGATCCCTAAACACAGCCTCCAGCTTTACGAGATATCAGCCTGCATTACATCGATGTCCGCATAGCTACAAACCTGGAAAAGTCTGCCCATCACCTTTTCGGGGAAAATTAATTTAATTAAAATGGACTTGTTTCCAAAACTGCTGTACCTTCTCCAGGTACTCCCCTTCCTCCTGGTAGCGAGGTATGAACAAGAGGGGCATACTATCTTCCGGACATTAATCCGGAAGGGCAAATGTTCACATATTAGCCTCCAAAAATGTATGCAATCTTGCAGGAACAGGGGTCTCAATCTGCCGGACGCGAGTCGCTACAGTCTAGCTGCAGTACCCCGCCACTTGAATGACTGGCTCCATGGGATTTCTACATACACAGATGTTGACCTAGAGACTGCTTTCCTCCATAATGGTAGTTTGACCAGCTTATTTACACCTGATGGACGACCTTATTTCAGTGGACCTTCGCACACACCCTCTGTTGGCCCTTACCTGTAACCTGTGACTTCTGCTGAGACATAAATGGGGTTTGTTGTCCTCCCTCTCTGTGCACCTCACCTTTCAAAATAATCCTGACTTTCCGGGTGGAATGACCTCCTGCCCATTTGGATAAATGGCTCGAAACCATGGCCTCTCCGCTAGCTATATTTTTGGAGAAGCTCAATGTGGTCTTTCGCATGGCCAGGATAGATACACTGATGGATGAATCCAAAAGAGTTGAGGCCTTCTTTGAGGTTAAGGAGGGGTACATTGACACTCTACTGTTGCGTATCAAATAACAACTCCACACTAGCTTCGGAAACACAGAATGGTACCAAGGATTCTGGAGGGTGACCCTCTTATTCTCTTGCCTTCCCACTGAACTGGTCAATGCCTCTGGTGACTTCCTTCCTTGTCTTATTTTACTAGGTTCTACTGCTGGTTGACTGTTATGCCTATATTGTGGTACATGGTTTGACTATATTTACCTTCTGTATCACCTTTATTTTTATTTTTTTGTGACTTTGTGTGTGGATTTGCATATTTACAAACTATGTACATGCTGCAAATGCTTACCTGGATCGCATGCTTGCCGATGAGTTGCAACATCCATTTCCACATGGCTTATAGGAACCCTCGGATTGTTGCACAAAGAAAAACATCATATGAAGTCCCTTATAGAACAAAAGGTATGCATACAATTATGTCACCAGACAATAATGCTTATTTCAGGTTGTTCACATTGCCATTATACATAGCGCATCCACAGATAATACACGTTTGTCACGTGCTGTACTTGAACCATTTATACCATCCACATGTGACATACTTCATGTATGACAATCTGATTGATAGATTTACATTCATGTATGCATGTTGTACAAGGTCATTACAAGGAAGTTTGCTAATTTTATGCAATCTGGGTATGCTGGCCATTTCTAAGTAGCACACACAACGGGTGAGTATGCTTTAACAATGACCATGGCCTTTTTAAATTCCCAGTTGTTTGCTATGGACAACACCTGCATGTTAAAACCAACGTGCTACCTCCCTGCTAAGTACACTTAGGGCCTGCTGTGGTTAGGTACACACCAGGAGCTAAACTTTGTTTTCATCAAGACAAAAGGCAAAAACACGTGGACATTGACACTGTATGCAGATGGTTATATGTATTTGTTTCGTTCAATGTGGTTTCTAATTATTGACTTATGCTGAGTTGATTACAAATGCATAAATTACATTACATTTAGGGGCCTGCTTGACCAAGTAGATGTTATCAGGTGACATTACATGTTTGATACCACAAAAATCACAGATGGGGCATAATATTTGTTAGAAGGATAGCCTATTTCATGTTATTTTATTGCTTTCATGTGATGATGTTTTGCCACTAACAGTGTTTATGCATGGATAAGTAAAACCAGTCAGGCACAAAATATTTGTTATGTTTTACCCTTACCAGGCACCTTGTCATCATGGGCATAGTCACTCTCCAGAAGTGGCGAGGAGGATGCTGCAGGAGTAGGGGGTCGCCTGGTGGCTGTCCACTTTTGTCAGGTGGAAACCCTCTGTGGACTCTCTGAAAGGGAACACCAGCAAATCGGTGTCAAAATTTCCAACGCCCTCAAGTAGCGGTTGGGGGATGAGTTGGTGGAGTTGGTCCTTGTAGTCGTGAAGGACTATACGTGGAGGTGCTCCGCCTCCAGTCTGCTGGTGTGAGACTCTCTGCATGGCCAGATTGTTTTTTAGGTGGCGCTTCAGTTCTGAAAACCTTTTCCGGGAAATGTCTTCAGACCTTTTTGGAATTAACCGCAGAGACAATCTCCTTCCACAACAAACCCTTCCTAGCGCAATTCACAGCGCAGAGGAACGCCGACCAGGAATTACAGGTAAAACTGTTCTCTGGCAGACAACCAGATTGTGGGTATTGGCAGGGCAGGGGGCAGGATAGTTAGGGTGGCTGGCAGTGGGTATTGAGAGGGCAGGGGGCAGGATAAGTAGGGTGGCAGGCAGTGGGTCCTGGGAGGGCAGGGGGCAGTATATTTAGTATATTTAGGGTGGCTGGCAGTGGATATTGGAAGGGCAGGGGCCAGTATGATTAGGGTGGCAGCAGTGGGTATTGGGAGTTCAGAAGGCAGTATAATTAGGGTGGCAGCAGTGGGAATTGAGAGGGCTGGGGCAGTATAATTATGATGGCAGGAAGTGGGTGTTGAGAGGGCAGGGGCAGTACAATTAGGATGGCAGGCAGTGGGAGGGCAGGGGGCAGTATATTTAGGGTGACAGGCTGTGGGTATTGGAAGGGCAGAGGACACGATAATTAGGGTGGCAGGCAGTGGTTATTGAGAGAGCAAGGAGAGGATAATTAGGGTGGCTGGCAGTGGGTATTGGGAAGGCAGGGTGCAGTATAATTAGGGTGGCAGACAGTGGGTTTTGGGAGGGCAGGGGGCAGTATAATAAGGGTGGCAAGCAGTGGGTATTGGGAGGGCAGAGAGCAGGATAGTAAGGGTGGCTGGCAGTGAGTATAAGGAGGGCAGTGGCCAGGATAATAAGAGTGGCAGGCAGTGAGTATTGATGGGGCAATATAATTAGGGTGGCAGGCAGTGGATATTGGGAAGGGCAGGATAAATAAGGTGGCAGCCGATGTCCGATTACATTTTATTGTCTGATAGTACATGGTTTCCATATACAGTTCTCTGGACAAATTCTTCATTGTACCTGTTATTTGTACAACAGTGCCATGACGCCCTCCGATGTTTGTATTTGCTGACAAATCACCCGATATGGTTACAATACATGTCCTTTTTTTTTTACCTACTCCCCCTCCCGATTCATGTTCCCTACTGTTTGAATGGAAAAATGTGGAAACTTAGTTGATTATACTGTTTGTACTTTATTCTGTTCAATAAAAATATATATACAAAAAAAAAAAGTGGCAGCAGTGGGTATTGAGAGGGCAGGAGGCAATATAATTAGGGTGGCAGGCAGTGGGTATTGAGAGGGCAGGGGGCAGTATAATTAGTGGCTGGCAGTGGGTATTGGGAGGGCAGGGGCAGTATATTTAGGGTGGCAGCAGTGAATATTGGAAGGGGAGGAGGCAGTATAATAAGTGTGTCAGGCAATGGGTATTGCGAGGGAAGGGGCAGTATTATTAGGGTGGCAAGCAGTGGGTATTGAGGGGGCAGTATAATTAGGGTGGCAGGCAGTGGTTATTGAGGGTGCAGGGGGCATACAGGGGAAATTTAAAGAGTGGGAGCATACAGACAGGGGAATAGATCTAAGACACTGATACACTGACACACACACACACACCTACAGTGCACCTCATAATTCAATCCCACTACCACTATATCTCACACACATCCTGCACCCCATATAAAAAAAATGAATTTTTTTGTTCTTCAATGAGGAAAACAAAAATAGCAATCTTGCAAATATGATACCTTTTAATGGCTAACAGAAATCATTGCTATTAATGAAGATTTATAGTTTTTCAATTAAGGCTGTGGGAGAAGTGACAGTATGGCAGATCCCCTCCACATCGGGCCCTGGTTAAACTAGGGCATTACCCAGATTAATGCCCCGTTATAACTGCTCTAATATCCACTCAGGATCATACTTCCTGGACTTATTTTTCTAACTTTGCACTTTTCAATTAAAATACATTTTATCTAGCATGACATTCCTAAATTTGAATTCAATTCCTTACATTTCGGAATTGTAGATCACCTCACCATTCTATGACAAAAACAGTAGTTTTTTAAATTCTTGCTATCCCTTTAACACTATTCTGCTTTTACAGCAAAAGAATATTTGAGCCAGTATGCAAGACACAGTTCTGGTATATTTTATGTTTCTAGCCAGCAGATGGCAACCAAGCTTATATCAAATGTACAAGCCAGAATAAGGGTGTACTGTGTGTGATGAAGTCACAACACTTCCTGTATGAGCAGTCTTGGAACGGACAAGCATAAGCAGTGTAGTTGTGAATGGCTGCTTAGGTCACTTTTTGCTACAGTCTTGAAGTTGGATGCAATTTCCTCATCAGATTTCGCATGTGAACAACCTGTTCTAATCAGCAATGGCTGTCATGCAACTTACAGACCAGGTAGGTTACTTATGAACAAATTGTGTGGGCTTTTATTAGTTATAAATTGTACATTTCCTATGCATACTGTAGAACTACTTGCTAGAAAAGTATTTATGCAGTGACAATCACGAAACCTTTTTCTCTGTTGGATGTTGATAAAGTCTCTGGATGCGTTAGCACACCCAGTCTTTTTGTTACCATTATTCAGGGCTATGTTTGTAAGGTGAGTGGATTATGACAGCAATCCCAATATTGTAAAAAGATTGGATCTCTGTTTCATAATGGACATATTGTACAAGACAAGTGGTCTGTGTGGTATTGTGTAAGTTAGAAATGTAATGATTACAATACAAATCATGTATTTCAAGAAGACAGAAACATATAAACCTTTGGCTGCTTATACTGTGTGTTTATGTTTTTGGTGTGTGTGTGTGTATATATATATATATATATATATATATATATATAATTATACACATGGACACAGAATGTTACCATTCAACATTCCATTGCACTTACATCATTAAGCATTTTAAACCGTGTAAACATAAAAAATAGATATTTTTTCATATTGTCTATAATATATACTGTATTTCATTTACATTCACAAATTGTGCTGTTTTCATAGTTATGTAAAAATTTTGTTTTTGTCAACATTTCTGTTACACTATTTACATTTACGTGTGAATACCCATTTATAATTGACCATGTGCTTAATAAATAAGCATTATAAATACTACGTGAAGTATGCCAATGACTAAAAGATTACAATTCAAAATGTAATAATTTGTTTTGTATGGATCTTTTATGTATTAAAATTTTTTGTTGGATGTTCAACTGGTAGCCTGGCAAATATCAATAACATTTCAATGTAATGGTACCTGTACACCTACTAAATAAGGTAAAGGTGAGGAATGCCATAATGTTACTCAACAATTAACATAACCTCTTTTGATAATCGTTAATAATCTATAGGCGGTAGTGAGAAATAGTGAGTGAAGCTAAATTTTTTACATGCACAAACTTTTACATTACCTCCTCTAAAATCCTTTTGTAATAGTAAAACATGATAACATGTATGATTTCATGGTTAGTCAGTGGTTTAACTATCAAGGGTGCTGGGGGTGCAGCTGCTATGGGGCCCAGGTGTTGGTGGGAATGACAGGGAGCGAGGGTGTCATGCTGCTGAGACGAGAGGGGGCCTCTCCATCACTTGGGCCTCTCCATCACTTGGGCAACACTTACATCCTGCTGCTGATTATTTATTTATTTATTTATACATACATATAGACATTTTTCTTAGCATCTGTAGTCTAGTAAATGAGGTAAAGTTAAGGGTAAGAGTAGCAAAAATATTTGTTATTATTTCAAAGTGGAGCCATCTCGCTAACCAGGGCTGGATTAATAATGGGGCTGATGGAGCTTCAGCTCCAGGCCCAACTGCAAAATAGGCCCACCTAACCCCCCAAACTTTTCTGAGTACTGAGCCGACCTGGCTGCTTGTTCGGATGCGACGATGACGTCAGACGTCATCGTCGCACTGTCGGATCTCTCGTCGAGGCGCCGGATCTCGCGAGAGATCCGGAGCCATTTTACTGTGCCATGGCGCCGGAGGGGGACAGTGAAGCTGGACGGGGGCAGGTAAGGCTGTCATTAAGGTGGACATGGGGGGGGG
>JABWIB010001549.1:31440-43542 GCA_016617825.1 Platyplectrum ornatum | reverse complement strand
TTCCTTGTCAATCTGGATTATATTTAATCTCTTAAAAGTCACAAAAGACATTAGCTTTTCAGCNTAACATAAATGTGTGTGGCTGTACTGCCATCTGGTGGACGTAAGATTTCCCTAAATCTTTAGTAGTAGGTCTGTGCAAGAAATGCTAAAGTACATCAAGTAAGTGCTGGTTTAAGCACCAGACTGCTATATTTTAGTTTTTGTTTAAATTAGTTAGGGAAACGCTCAATAAACAGCTGAGGTAAATGGAAGACTTCTAAGCAGATGATATTTCTTTCTGCCATGAAACCAAACGTGTGTCACATGGTTTATGGCTTTTGACACATTCATAAAAGATATGTTGTGATTTGTGTTCTTACTTGGGAATTTAGTGTATATTGTAACTTAGTGTCTCTCTTCCAAAGCTAAGCAGCACATTTTATAGACTGTAAATGTTAATAATGGTGTTTTNACTGTTTGTGCAGGGGCAGAGGAATGCCGCAGAAACAGAGAACCGCTCATCTGTCCTCTGTGCCGCTCAAAATGGAGATCCCAGGACTTCCATAGGTTAGTGGTGCTTTGTTTTTCTTCAATTGCAAATATGCTATTTTTTTATTTATTTTTTTTTAAATCACGATGTCAACGTGTAAATCTGTTCTGTGTTTTCAGTCATGAATTACCTGGACCTGTGGATTCTCCCCCTATCATACGGGCTGCCCAGCAGCAATCTCTTCAGCCACAGCAACAGCAGACTACCACAGGCTCCCAAAGAAGGTCCCAGGATTCTAGTTTAAACCTTACTCATTATGGGGTCCAGCAGATTCCTGCTGCTTACAAGGTTATGGCTGAGCCATGGATTCAGGTTTGTCACCTAACCATCCTGTCTGTTCATATTGACACTCAGCCTTCAATTCCCAGTGAGACTCCTATTCCTTACCAGGCCTTTAATCTGAATCTCCTAGATTATACAACCATTGCCTTGAATTCACTGTTATCCTCTGATTTTGTAGTAGTAATAATCTCAATAGAATTGTTTTTGNNTTTTTTTTGCAGGTTTTTGGAATTGAATTGGTAGGCTGCTTGTTCTCTCGCAACTGGAATATCAGAGAAATGGCGCTGAGGCGTCTGTCACATGACGTCAGCGGGGCTCTGCTTTTGGCTAATGGTGAAAGCACTGGAATTTCAGGCACTGGCAGTACACCTGGTGGCACAGCCCCACACACCGCTAGTGGCTCATCTCAGTCCAGTATCTCAGGGGATGTTGTTGTGGAGGCCTGCTGTAGTGTGCTGTCAATGGTGTGCGCTGACCCAGTCTACAAAGTCTATGTCGCTGCTTTAGTAAGTGTCTGCAGGAACAAATGTTTTATATGAATTGTGGATTATTGCTTTTACAACTTTCACTTATTTACTGTCCTTTTTGGTTTTACTCATAGAAAACCTTAAGAGCCATGCTGGTGTATACTCCTTGCCATACAACTGCTGAAAGGAAAAAGCTGCAACGGCTTCTCAACCCAGTTGTAGAAACTATCCTGATCAAGTGTGCGGATGCCAACAGGTAATAACTGAGTGTGAATGTTTAAATCAGCAGTATGTGGTAAGTACAAGGACCCTTACAAGTCTCTGTTGCTTCCTGCAGCCGGACAAGTCAGCTTTCAGTGTCAACCTTGCTGGAACTATGCAAAGGACAAACAGGGGAGTTGGCTGTGGGAAGAGAGATATTAAAATCTGGTGAGTACTTTCTGTGATGTTATCCATACCGGGTTGCATGGTTTTTTAAAATTTAATTTCTTAATAATGTTNTTATCCATTTGTGTGCTGTGGTGTGTGATGCAAACTTGCCTTAGGAAAACAGGACTTGGCTTTGTATGAGCAATGGACACTCCATGCACTTGACATGTATTATAAGCTGTGACTATGCTTTTCTTTTAGGGTCTGTTGGCATTGGCGGCGTGGAATATGTATTGACCTGTATCCTTGCCACTCAGGCAGAGTCAAACAACTGGCAAGCATTACTAGGCCGTTTGTGTCTCATTGACAGACTCTTGTTGGAATTTCCTGCTGAATTTTATCCCCACATCATCAGTGAAGACATTTTACAGGCAGACACAGCAGTAGAAAGGTACTTGGGAATGCTATGGATAAACAAACAATATTTAATAATCTACAGTATAGAGACTTGATAATAGGAGCCTATGTGTGTATGAAAATCATCCCCATGCTTGGTGTTTGCTTGGCTTAGTGTTTGAACTATAAGTCTCATCATCTGCTGATACCCTTGTATTATATTGATGTAAGGGGCTTTGGACAAGATTAGAGAGATTTTTTTTTTTCTGCTTAAAATTATGGAGGTTTGAAAGTCTGGGCAAAACACTATGTTGAGCCTTTATTGTGCATTGTAATACTAGGCCACACTCACTAGCGCCTCACTCACAGAACCTTCTAGATAATTTGTGTCTGGATCAATCAGATAAAGAACAGTATATATTATTTTTTAAACAAAACAAAGGAAACCTGTTGGTAAAGAACCAACAAGTAAAAGAAAGGTATACACCTTAAACCACGCACTACCCTCATATATTGTCAGCACTCAAATTCAAAGAAGTACAAACATTTTTTATTTTAGCAGCATAGATCACAGAGAAAAATATATAAAGTGCTTTATATATACAAGCACTTTATATATATTTTTCTCTGTGATATTTTTCTCTGATCTATGCTGCTAAAATAAAAAATGTTTGTACTTCTTTGAATTTGAGTGCTGACAATATATGAGGGGAGTGCGTGGTTTAAGGTGTATACCTTTCTTTTACTTGTTGGTTCTTTACCAACAGGTTTCCTTTGTTTTGTTTAGTATTTTTATACACCCACGGCACCCCCGATATTTAATACAAATATACCTGTGCAAACCCACTTTTTTGCGTGTTTCTATATTATTTTTTATGTTGTTCTTTTATCCCATGCAGTACAGCGTTTAATGTGTTCCTACTTTCTTTTCTAGGTATAGGAGCCTTCTTTCCTTGCTAAACTTTGCGCTACAATCTATTGATAACTCCCATTCAATGGTTGGTAAACTATCCCGCAGAGTATTTTTAAGTGCTGCAAGGATGGTAGCAAGAGTCCCTCATGTGTTTGTCAAACTGCTGGACATGTTGAGTGTGACCAGCTCAACGCATTACAGCCGCATGCGGAGACGTTTAATGGCCATCGCTGAGGAAATGGACATTGTTGAAGTCATTCAGCAAGGTCTCGAAGATTCTCAGATGTTTGAAAACCGCAGAGAAGCTTTTGTGCAGCCCTCTGCCCCTGCGAACTCCCCTGTGACCTCCCTAAGTAATTCCCCAGAACATACTATGCAGCTATCAGGGAAAGTGGGGAATGAATCTTGTGTCTCAAAACCGGCTTCCAGCCCAGAGGACTTGAATGAGGCACTAGAAGTTATGTCCTTGGGACTTCCACTGTCCACTGTAACCAACGAACAACCAAAGCCTGCCATCCCAGCAAAACGCAGACCACTAAGTCAATGCTTGAACTCTCCCTCTTCCTCTCAACCCCATTCTCTCTTCCAAACGTTGCCTTCTCCTTCCACCACATCTGCGGCAGCTGGCACTGTCCCAGATGTCACCAAGCCCAAACCTCAGGGATTTGCTCCCTGTAAACTGTCCTCTGCTTCCCCTCAAACTCAGAGGAAATTTTCTCTTCAGATACAAAAGCACTATTCAGGTAATAAAGAACCTGAGAAATTATCCCCCATGTTCACTCAAGCTCGGCCTTTGGCATCTCATCAAATACACAGGCCAAAGCCATCTCGGCCAACCCCGGGTGACCTAGTGAAATCGGGAGATTCTCCAAAAGGCAATATGACTCTTGACCTTAATGTTTCCCATTGTGACAATAGTGGAAGTAATATGAATGCTGTAATACCCAGTGATGATACAGTCTTCACACCCGTTGAAGAGAAGAGTAGGCTGGATGCCAACACAGAGCTTAATTCCAGCATGGAGGATTTATTGGAAGCATCAATGCCTGCATGTGAAGGCACGGTCACCTTTAAATCTGAGGTAGCCGTGCTGTCCACAGAGCGCGCTGAGATTGATGACACTTACAAGGAGGATGTCAGTCACAATCAGAAGTGCAAAGAGAAAATGGAAGCTGAGGAGGAGGAAGCACTGGCTGTTGCCCTTGCTATGTCTGCCTCCCAGGATGCCTTGCCAATCATACCACAACTACAAGTTGAGAATGGCGAGGACATAATCATTATTCAGCAGGATGTAAGTATACAAAACTTTGTCAATTTTCATGATCACCCCAGAGCTCGTACAGCAGCAGTGGCCAAACTCTGTCCTGCCGATAGTCCATGTTTTCTAGGTATCCTCAGAGAATCACAAGTGACATCATTACCACTAACTGTGTATTTTTACAATATGTCCGTTATGAACACACCTGTACTTCAACATGGAGACCTGGAAAACATGGACCTTTGGTAGATCACGAGGATCGGGTTTGGCCACATCTGCCATACAGCATTCTTTGGTTTAGATATTGCATGCTCTGAATATTGTGCTGATTTCTGATTTCTCATGTTTTTATTGTGCCACTTTTGTAACAGACGCCAGAAACCCTGCCTGGACATACCAAAGCAAAAAATCATTATCGGGAAGAGGTTGAATGGCTGAAAGGCCAACAGATTGGCTTAGGAGCCTTTTCTTCCTGCTATCAAGCTCAGGACGTGGGAACCGGCACCTTAATGGCTGTCAAACAGGTGTGTTATTCCACATACATGTTCACTTGATTTATACTTAAAAAACATGTCTGTGTGATGGCAGCATCCTCATTTACATTCAGTTAAGTCATTGAGTGATGTATAACTTTTAAAGTGCTACTTAAATTGTTCCTTTCTTGTGTGTATTATGCTGGATATGTTGCCTTATTGATATTTGAAAGTCAAATTAAAGTGGAAATATCTTCCTTCCAGTTTACCATTTCAATGATATTTAGATATTTTAAAGTGGGCAGTTTTGCTAACTATCCTGGATAGGTAGAGCTCAGTTTAAACTGATTGTAGGTAATTAGATTTCTTTATATATATACATATATGTGTGTGTATATGTGTATGTATATATGTGTGTGTGTGTATATATATATATATATATATATATATATATATATATATATATATATATAAAATACTGCCCTTTTGTATTTCATATTTAGTAATTTTTCCATGAATACCGATATACACACAAGGCCATTGCCACAGCAAACATCAAATGTTTTTCTATATGCTATTTCACCATTGTGTGAGAACAGGGTGGTGTGTTTTGTGATGGAAACAGGAAACTGTCCTTTATGCATTTGCTGTGGAAAGTCATCATGTAAGGGTTTCTTTATGTTCAGGTTTTCCATGGACCACACCAATATTACTGCAAACCACTCTTTTTGTCTTTTTGTTTTTTTTAATAACTATTCTTCTGTAAAACCATCAGAAATGTGTTGGTGAAGGAAAGATTCTATGGGAACCATTAGATGGTTTCCTGTTACAAACTGGGGGCTTCTGTCAATGTAGATGGTTGTCTTAGAATCCAAAGCCCAAAGGAATCTGAGGTCCAGTATTCAGCTTGCAGCAATTCACGGAAGCTTCCAGTTCTACAGATAAGACTCCAGAGTCCCAGGCCTCCAAGTACTGCACAGTTATTCACTAGTAGTAAGCACAGGCCTGGTTCTTAAATGTAATATAAATAATTGTCCTTGTCAAATACCCCTCCACAGCATTCCTCATACTGCCTACATCACAGGTACATTCAATAAGACCCAATGGTTTTAGAATTGTAATACATATTTATTGTATTTAATCCATCACATGGTTGCTGTAACTCATTCACTCTCAACTGAGGTCACCTAAAACTGTTCTGTCTTTGTTTGCCAGGTGACCTATGTGAGGAATACATCCACAGAGCAAGGAGAGGTGGTAGAGGCGCTGCGAGAGGAGATCAGAATGATGAATCACCTTAGCCACCCAAATATAATAAGAATGCTGGGAGCAACTTGTGAGAAGAACAACTACAATCTCTTTGTGGAGTGGATGGCAGGTAACGTCTGACTATCGCGCATTATATAATAGACTTGCAGCCTGGAATTTTATTCTCATACAGTATGTGTTTTGCAGGAGGCTCTGTTGCTCACCTGCTGAGTAAATATGGAGCATTCAAAGAAAGTGTTATTATCAACTATACAGACCAATTACTGCGTGGACTTTCATACCTGCACGAGAATCAGATTATTCATCGGGATATTAAAGGTATAGAGCTGAAATTCTGGTATGACCATAAAGTCACTGCAGACATGTATTGTCATAACTCTCCATCAATCCCACATAAGTATTTGTTATTCTCACTAAGGATATCTCAAGGTATTATCTTGTCAAGAGTTTTAAAATAAAAATACATGGAGTGATACCTGAATTCACAACCACACACATACATTACGAACAATTTTAGCATCAGGGGGAGGACATTGAAGCACTCAGGGTAAACCTACGCATCTGGGGGAACATTATGAGCTCCAGCGCTTTGTGGCCATGTGTTAATTCACAGTGAATGCTTCACTCCTATTGAAGATAGCCAGGGAAGGAAAATGGTTTTTTTTTTAATCACTTTTTTTTTTTTTTTTTTTATAGGTGCAAATCTACTGATTGACAGCACTGGACAGCGGCTGCGAATTGCTGATTTTGGAGCTGCTGCGAGACTGGCTTCAAAGGGCACCGGTGCTGGTGAATTCCAAGGGCAGCTACTGGGAACAATTGCATTTATGGCACCAGAGGTAATGTATTGCAGACTGTATTGTTACTTTTGATTTGAGATGATTGGGTTGCAGAAGATTATCATTAACATATATGTAAGGTGCTACATAGTTTCTACAGCAATGTACATAGTGAATAGTGTGTGTGTGTGTATATGTGTGTGTATGTGTGTGTGTGTGTATATATATATATATATATATATATATATATATATATATATATATATATATATATATAAGGAAGTCCTTCTTATTTTTATCTATATATCACACAACAGATCACTTCTTCTGACCGCAGCTCTTTCTACGAGTGGTCCGATCTTTGATTCGGTCCGTGTATCCAAGTATTCTAAAAGAAGTATGAGGGAGCGCTCCATAGTGCACTATACTCGTACCATAAAAAAACTCTCAATCCAGAGAGCATGGGTTTAACAACATTCAATTTATAATAGTATTCACCGATGCAATCTCCAGCTGGGGCTCCTAGGAAGGTTTTTATCCAAGATCCTGCTGCTTTTCCCTCTACGCGTTTCGTCGCAGTGACTTCTTCAGGAGACGCGTAGAGGGAAAAGCAGCAGGATCTTGGATCCTTCCTAGGAGCCCCAGCTGGTACGAGTATATCTATTGGGAAGTCTGCATATATTTTATGCTTGTTTTAAATAAATGATTTTTTGCACTATGGAGCGCTCCCTCATACTTCTTTTAGAATATATATATATAGAGAGAGAGAGAGAGAATGGGGTATTGTAAAGGTATACAATAACAAACATGCAATACATATATACCATGGGGATACATTCTGGGCAGGTTGAGTTAGATTACAGGATTGTGAGAGCTTGCATGCTAAGAAGTCATGTTACCATTCCCATAGGTGCTGAGGGGGCAGCAGTACGGGAGAAGCTGTGATGTTTGGAGCGTCGGGTGCAGCATAATTGAGATGTCCTGTGCTAAACCCCCGTGGAATGCAGAGAAGCACTCCAACCACCTTGCTCTCATCTTCAAGGTAAACCAATCCATAACTTGTTGCTCTGAAGAGATACAGAAATCTCTGCAGATTTGAATTTAAAAGCAAATTTGAGTTTGATTCGCCATTCTGTATGGATGGATTTTATACATCTGGTGTGCCCACATCAGAATTTAAGTACTAATAATTGTTTATTTATTTCTATCATTAGATCGCAAGTGCAACAACTGCTCCAACGATCCCACCACATCTGTCACCAGGTTTGCGGGATGTTACTCTTCGGTGTCTGGAGCTTCAACCGCAAGATCGACCTCCATCAAGAGAATTACTGAAACACCCCGTTTTTAGAACAAAGTGGTAGAAATCGTTGCACGATGAGAACGTTTTAAATATGCTACTGATGCAGAAGTTAGGCTTCCTGCTAGCTCCGCGCTGCATGTCCTGACTCTGCCACAACAATACCTGTGTGTTACCTGGTTCCCCTGTGCATGACCACTTAAAAACACCCAGAAGCTTCAGAATTAAGTGATATTCTACTGCTGACCGGAAGGTGTGCCTTTTTGGCAAAGCCCCTTTCACTGTATTGTGTTCTCTTATTTATTTTATATATATATAAAAAAAAAAAGACCCAACTTGATATAGGTCTTCTGTTGGTTAAGTCTGCATGAGCAAGGCCCTGAAGGCCACCTCTTATGGCACCCATGTAAACGAGAGAAGTGTCAAACTTTGCTGAAGCTTCCCATTGACTTGTGGCATCACAGGACTTAGCAGCCACTGTGATAGGCCTCTCCGTTTCTCCTCTGCCACCTGCTTCCTGAAAGCAAATTATACGCGGCCATAGAGAGAATTGCAATGTGTAAATATTGTCTACACTGTATTCTGCGTTGTACAACTGTGGCAAAAAAAAACTTGTTCAGATTCTTATTTAGATGTTGACTTCCATTTTAGAATTGCCATTCTCATGTGTAATATGTATTTTATTGTTTTATTTCTGCAAGTAACTTGATCTGTAGATTCGCTTGCAGCCATCCACGCTTTTTGTCAGAGAACCATTCTGGGAGTATTAGATACAACTTGCTATTTAAAACGAAGCACAAGAGTTTTATATGAATAAGTGCTGGGGTTACAGAATCGGCAATATTCTGCTAATGTGCGGGGGTTTTATTTAATGCTACATGCCTAGTTTTGCCTTTTTAATACAAAGTTTTATTCAGTAAAACTGCCCATTGCAGTCAGTTCAGCATCTGCGCTCCTGATGTGTAAAGCAGTAAGTGTTCCACATCTGGTTAGCGTTCCTGTGTCATTTCCATGTTTCTTGACAGCACATTACACTGCCGCCTCTAGTTTTGTTGGTTTTCTTTATTCATGTAGTGTATTGATTCCTGTTCACAGTTGTGAAACAGTGTGTTTATTTTGTGGACTATTCAGGTTCTTTTATTTTTTTTTCCTACTAAAAGTATTTTGAAGTCAATTTCTATATTTCAAACCAAATCAAAGTGTATTTAACTTGATCAGTAATGTTCTGCCAGTTAACTGCTGTCTTCCTTCAGTAGTACTTCATGACTTTTAGTCTGGTTTAAATGTAATTTAAGACTTAAGTTGCTTATTATAAGACTTGTACCAGTACTTAAGTGGCTTGTTATATAGGCTGGGGTTGTTGCAGTTAGACCCAGGTCACGATGTGCATTGCTCGTTAGGTGATTTCTGTTCTTCTAGGGACCAGGAACCTGCCAGAAATATTATGGGAAAGGGCAGTGATAGGAATGCAGGTTTATTCACTTGTATTCCCCCTCTGCTAATGCTCCATGTGTTCTGTCACAAGATGTATTTAGCACTACTTGAATCGAATAGCTTTGTGTCATGGGGAGAGGGGGTCAGGTTTTGTTAAGACTGTACCTTATATGGGGTAAACATCACCTGCATCTATTGGCTGGTGAGTAACTGTTGACATTGAAACAGTTCTTATTTCCCCCCCTTATTGTTTTATGTAATACTGAAGGAAAATGCCATCTCTTGCATTATTTTTGTCTTTTTTTTTTTCCATCCAATTTTTATTTTTCTGTTTTTATTTTTTTTTTAACTCCTTGGAAACCAGTTGGGGTTGTTGCACAATGAAAAACAATTAAGTTATTCTGAAACTCAGGATCAACTAAATAAGCTACTGTACATTTCAGCAAGTTTACCATATACGGATCTGGACAAGTTTGAGATGGTAAAAAGATACATGCTGTAGTGTTAATAAAATGTGAATTTCTGAATTTGGACATTCCTATTTGTGCGACCGACAAGCATATTCCAAAGAGTTAAACTGTATTCGCTAATGTGAATTTAAGTAGTCCTAACTGTATTGTACTTGACACCTATACTATGACTTTTTTATTTTATTTCCTTGTCTTAAAAACTCTGCTATTGGCGCTTCTGTACAATTGTGTGTATATATGAACCTCGGCTAATCAGTATTACCCATAGCTTCTGTGCCTCCCACATTTCATTCTGCTTCTCCTCTCTCCTTTTAGCTTGCTGGAAATTGTGGTGTACTGTTTTTATGCAGATTATGTTTTAATCTTATTTTCTTTGGATCAAAGCTGGACTGAAAATTGTATCATTGTTTTTTTTTTTTGTGATGTTCTTAATGTTATTTGGTACTTCTTAATTTGTAAATAACGCCTACTGCTTGTTTTTATTTCAGTCTCTACTACCTCAGGTGTCCTATAGATTTTCTTCTACCAAAGTTGACTTTCACAATGAGACTATATTTGCTGTATGACTGATTCCTAAGACTTCCAGGGCTCAAGGGCTAATTTCTCTTAGCACCTTAACTGTGCAAAGCAAATGTTGCAGAAATCTCTGGGTTAAGAAAAATAAATTTGGCTTAAATGTATGCTTTGTTGTTTTAAATATATCAAGATATTTTAATTATTAAAGGTTTTTAACCCATGAACCGGTTTTATAGTATAATTTGTACCTATTTTTGGTGTTTTTGTCTTTATAGTAAATAAAAGATTTTGAACAAATCTGTGTGTTTTTACAGGGTTATTTGCTGTGTATCACCCCTATACTATAATATGTAACCGATTCATTCATCTACACACAACCACACAATATACAGATCTATATATGGACAGCATGGAGACATTAGATGTGCAATTGGAAAATGGTGAATAGCTGGCTGCAGCAATACATTGATATTCTCATAAATGTGTTATACACCACATATCTCCTTTCATATAATCAAGGATGGGTGGCTTTTCTATGTTAGCAGTATGTAAAGTGTAACAGTAACGCTGGTCAGTATCTGTGTACAAAATCTGTGTAACGAAAAACTGGAGATGTTGCCCATACCAACCAATCAGCTTCTCGTTCTTCCTTTTTGATTACATATTAGACAATGTCAACTAGAATGGGTTACTCAGGGCAACATCTTCACCTTTCCACAGTTTAGAAAATATAGTATGCTACTAAACAAAGGAAATATAATTTGCACAACCGCTCCCTCCCAAAACAACAAAACACCAGCCTTTACACACCAGTTATCCCACAGCAAATAGAAGAAAGTGATGACATTTCTTTAACTCGCGTGATCAAAAACAAGTAGAAATACTTGCAAATGTATGTACGCCCGGGGCTGTAATGATTTATTTCTTGTAATAACTAGCCCCAGAGCTTGAATCGGATGAAAGTTTCAACTGGGCAAAACTAGAACTCTTGTCTGGTTCTGCTATGCACGTGCCAATCCATAGGATTCCTCCTCCACCAATTATCCTGCAGGAAGGCGTGCAGTGACATGATTTCATATTAGATAAGGAGCAGTCCAGTGTTCACTAGTATTATGTTCAGTAGTTTAATTAATGAATTAATTACTGGTGTGATTTGGAGGTTCAGATTGCCATGCATACGAGGGGAGTGATCAATTCACTTCACCTTAAGTTTTCCGTGCTGCCTTACATAAGACGGGGGCATGTGGAACTCGGGACAGTGTATAATGCTGAACCCAATACTTATTGTACTGTTTAAATACCTCCTATTGTGGATTTTAAGTACCTGTCCTGCCAACAGTGACCAGGAGTTGTTACATTAGAAACATTGGGATTATATACACTATGTAGATTGTGTACACTATTAAATTTAAATCGTTATCAGAGGGGGGCTTGTGTGTACTCAATGTACACACATTGGGTGGGGGGAGGGATGTAAGTTGTGCAGTAAGAACTGGTTTCTGCTCTGACATAAAATCCAGACTACTGCTCTACCTTTCTTTTAAGCAAAAGCTGTGTGGATATTGTAAGTTAGGGTGCCCTGTGCTGATTTCATAGGGGGGTCTCCCACATAGGGAGGGGGTTAAGCCCCTTCCCCCCCCCCCC
>JABWIB010001549.1:20068-31354 GCA_016617825.1 Platyplectrum ornatum | reverse complement strand
CCTTTGAGCCAAGATTGGGAGGTATGTGTATTAGCAACCCCATCATGCACAGAAGCACAGCATGCATTGTCAGTTCCCTGAGTACAAGAAAATGTACAAAGAAAAGGTGACTGTACAGAACAAAAGTATAATGACTGTTATTACTGGTTTGATCTGGACTTTTAGATACCATTAAATATAGTTTGTTAGTATAACAGATGTGATTGACATCAAGGCCACTAGATGGCGCATAAACTGAAAGAACAGCCACAGTTATGGTGGTTTGAATTTAAAAAGAATAAACAATACTTGCGCCCTCTAGTGGTAACGCAATGAAAGGCTCAGCTGTTTCAAACATCAATAAGTAGTTATTGTTATTATTATTATTATTATTCATAATAATAGTATTAATAAAAACAGTAGTAAACTATTTTAATAGCGCCATTATACTATGGAAGTGCTTTACCATTTTTACAATAAATATAATACATGACTGGGTAATAACAGGCTAGGTAGGTAAGAAAGCCATAGGCTATCCATGGGGTATCGTAATGCTGCTCTCAGACCCTGATAAGTGCATGATGCACTTAGTATAGTTTTTATATCATTCATTACTACAGTGAGTGAGACATAACTTGCTAACTGACATATAAATAAGGAGATCTTAAAACCTGCACCTTTGATTAATCAAAACGGTATTATTCTATTTATTTATATTGGGAAAAGACCACTCTGAGGCTTCATCCAATTTAGCCAATTATGATGAGATGCGACCCTGCACTTTTATATTTGAGAAAAGGAACCTGTGAAATACAACTAGAACTGCAGAAGAAACCGCTAGATGGCGCTGGTGCATGTTCGTATCGACTGTAGACTACTTTATTAATACCATTAGATGGCGCTGTTGTATATTAAGTAATGGATGCCGCTAGTTGGTGTTGGTGTAAATTGGCAATATGCTGCAGCCTACATTAAACATACCACTAGATGGCGCTGGTGTATATATTACTACCCATATTTGAAGTTGGCGCTGAATCCGCCGCCGCTGATGTAGGTTTGCAACAAATTCAAAGCTACATTATAGATACCAATAGATGGCGCTGTTGTATATAAGTTACGTACTTGAAGGCTGTAGTGCTGTTGTGGATACAACTAGTTAGCGCAGATGTAGGTTAGCAACAGATTTTAGGCTACTTTATAGAAATCAATAGATGGCGCTGTTGTATAGTAAGGTACATGAAGGCTGTAGTGGAAGCCACGAGCTGGCGTTAATGTAAATTAGCAATATGCTGCAGACTACATTATACATACCACTAGATGGCGCTGGTCTATATTATTACCGTACCTGAAGTTGGCGTTGATGTAGGTTTGCAACAGATTGTAGGCTACTTTATAGAAACCAATAGATGGCGCTGTTGTATAGTAAGGTACATGAAGTCTGTAGTGGAAGCCACGAGCTGGCGTTAATGTAAATTAGCAATATGCTGCAGACTACATTATACATACCACTAGATGGCGCTGGTCTATATTACCGTACCTGAAGTTGGCGTTGATGTAGGTTTGCAACAGATTGTAGGCTACTTTATAGATACCAATAGATGGCGCTGTTTTATAGTAACGTACATGAAGGCTGTTGTGGAAGCCACGAGCTGGCGTTAATGTAAATTAGCAATATGCCGCAGACTACATTATACACACCACTAGATGGCGCTGGTCTATATTATTACCGTACCTGAAGTTGGCGTTGATGTAGGTTTGCAACAGATTGTAGGCTACTTTAAACCAATAGATGGCGCTGTTTTAAAGTAACGTACATGAAGGCTGTTGTGGAAGCCACTAGTTGGCGTTAAAGTAAATTAGCAATATGCTACAGACTACGTTATACATACCACTAGATGGCGCTGGTGTATATATAACTACCGTACCTGAAGTTGGCGCTAATGTAGGTTTGCAATTTTTAGTAAAAAAAAATAATAATAATAAATATTGCAGTACAGTGTTAGCCAGAAATATCAATGTTATGTAAAATACTCTTGGATCTAAAAACACAAAAGTATGATAAAAGTGATAACTTTATTGGCTAACCAGAAAAATCATTATATACATTCTAGCTTTCGGAGCACAGAGGCTCCTTCAGGGTTCATTTGTATACTGCCTGATGAAGGAGCCTCTGTGCTCTGAAAGCTAGCATTTATATAATGATATTTTTGGTTAGCCAATAAAGGTATCACTTCTATTATACTTTTGTCTTTTTTGAACCGAGTATTTTACATCACAACAGATTTTAGGCTACTTTATAGAAACCAATAGATGGCGCTGTTGTATAGTAAGGTACATGAAGGCTGTAGAGGAAGCCACTAGTTAGCATTCATTAAAATTAGCAATATGCTGCAGACTACATTATACGTACCACTAGATGGCGCTGCTGTATACGTACCTGGCGCTGATGTAGGTTTGCAACAGTTTTTAGGCTGCTTTATAGATACCAGTAGATGGCGCTGATGTATATAAGTAACGTTCATAAAAACTGATGTATGACCAATATACGGCGATTACAACCGCTCGTGCATAGTACGAGGTGTACGAAGTTGTACTAAATGATGTGTATGGTGTATAGTACTGTTTACGAATGTGTATGTTAGCAATAGATTGCAGGCTACATTATTATAGGGACCAACAGAGACTGTTGTACTGTATATAAGCAGCGTACTTGAAGGCTGTGTAGCGCTACCATGTCAGCTGTCAGCAACTGTCTGCATGTTACATTATACAAACCTCTAGATGGCGCTGGTAGTACCGTACTTTTAGTTGACGCTGATATGTTATTAATGGGCTGCAGGCTACATTATATCTACCACTAGATGGCGCTGCTGTATATTAGTACATACCTAAAAGCTATACTGCATACCACTAGCTAGCGCTAATGTATGGTAGCTATAATATAACTATACTGTAATAATAATAAACCACAATTGATCTGCTGATTACTTGTAAGCATAATTAAAAAAGGAAATTACCCATACTGAATAGGTAATATACAGCTCTATTTACTATAACACCATAACTATATTCCATAACTATATTCCATAACTATATTCACTATAACTATTCACTATAACACCACAATTGATCTGCGATCATCTAGATGCACTAGACAGATGCACTATGAAAGACGATCACTGGCTAGCTCTAATGGATGCGGGTGTCCATTAAATTTACACACCGCGCTGAGACTTTAAAGACTGCCATCTGGTGTTCTTTAAAGGAATCCTGTGGTCCCCCCCATATCCCTCCCTTTTCGTCCCCCAAATAGCTGTTATAAGGGGGAGGAATGGGGGGGGGGTTATATGGGGGACTGAAGGCAGAGTTTAAAAAATAAATCGAAAAAATATCACATACTAGAACATTTGCTACTGGAATGATTAAAGTGTTCTAGCGGGCAAAGAGAAAAAAAAAAAGAAAGAAATACAGAAAAACTCAGCTTTCCGGGACAAGATATTCTCGTCCAAAGGTACAAGGCAAAATATTACAAAAAACATAAATAACTAACAGTGTAACAACACGGAAAAAAGGTTTAAACTGAACAATGAATTCCAAACAAAATATTCAGTAATATTTCAGTTCATTGTAATTTTTAGAGCTTAAAATAATATTTAGATTTTATAACGCTTTAGCGCTAATCGGAGCGTCAACATTAGAGTCAAACTCAATTAGAAGATGCTTCAATGAAGATACTTTGGCAGTACTACAGAAAGTTTCAGTCCCCTGGTTCGTTTCTTCAGCACCTCCTGCTATAGAACACAGAGCAGTCAGATAAATAGGTGGATGGGCAGCATCTTGATGTGCGCATGCGTGCCACTAATTTTCCCTGTAACTCAACCTGAAATGCAGGCAGATGTGCAGCTCAGGATGAGCCCACTGGTGACCTCCTTTCAGCACTTAAGCTGATCATACAATGGATTGATTATCAGACACAGCAGGAAGTTTCATAGCACACATAGAAATTCCATTATTCCATTAAACTGCAAGACGATAAACTGCAGGTCCATGAATACTTGCCCAGGTTTTTTGGGCAAAAAAAACGCAACTTTGGATGTGTTGCATAGCGCATTCACGCAGAAATGAGTGAATGCGCTAAAACTCTGGACCTGGGCCTAAATTCACTAAGTGGAGAGTTTGCTGGTGAATTTGAAAGGTGGTGAAGTTGCCCATAGCAACCAATCAGATTCAAGCTCTCAGTTTCATTTTGCATACTGGAGAATGTGAGCTTGAATCTGATTGGTTGCTATGGGCAACTTCACCACCTTTCAAATTCACCAGCAAACTCTCCGCTTAGTGAATTTAGGCCCTGGTCCAATATAGATTGGTCTGTTTTATTATTATTATTGAATTTAATTCANATATGTATTCTAGCAGTCTCCATTTATGTCATTTCTTCCCTCCTAATAACAGGGAAGGAAAAAGGAGGTATATAGGGAGCCTGCTGGAATTCTTCAGACGGCATTATTTGAGTTTCAAACTTTATTCTGATTTTAAAAAAATATGGAAACAAAAGTCCCAGCGCCTGAGCAGTCATTTTAATTCTGGGCCCTAGGAATATTCAGTCCCACAAGTCACTCTGATCATCTCACAGACCATTGTGGGACCTGGAGAGGCAGGTAAGCATGTATAAATTCTGCGCATGAAGTAACCAGGCTCACAGTGAGGAGATGTGACTGGCTGCTCAACATATTGACCACAGGATGTATGTTAGTAAATAGAGCCCTTGGTTCTGGTTTGGTAAGTTTGTTATTTTTTGTTATTTTTGTTTTCCCTGTAATTACCAATACTTGTTCATATGAAGACGTTATGTGTTGATTCTGTGGGCAAATAAATAAATAGTATATATAATAGTATATGTGCCATTACTGGTCTTTTTTGTTTCATTTAACATACATATGTAATCTAAGGGTCCGATTGAATCCATCCTGACAGTAGGCCGATTCAATCCCCCTTTGCGCGATGATTTCTGCCTTACGCTATTTGCGTAAGGAAGGAAATCTCGCGTTTTTTCGTTCACACCTCATAGAGGTGCGTACAAAAAAACGTGAGCTTTCAGTCCCGTAATAGACGGGAAAAAGCGCACTTCGCGTTTTTTCCCGTCTTCGCGTGGGATTGAATCGGCCTAGTCCCAAATGGCTTTTTTCACTGACTTCCCAAGGTGCGTTATTTTCATCTCTAGCGGAGAATAATGTGCGCGGAAGGAAATCAGTAAAAAACAAGTGATGGAGCTGCTGTGTGGTTTCCTGTGAGTATTCTTATGTTAGCACAGAGTTTTCATTCATATAGTTATACGTGGATGAGATATATGTAGTGTATACAGAGGTGCGACTAGTAATGTGCGAATAACAGCAGCATTCGCACGTGTTATTTTGACACTGACTATCACAATAATACGCTGCCATAGTTTTTATTGACTTTGGTGGGGTAAGTTTTTGTTAAAGATGTGGTATTGGATTGTGCAAAGTGCAGAAGCGTGTTATTTCTTACGCAAATTAGATCTTGACATATATCCCGGAATCTCTGGAAGACGCCTTGATTTTGGGAATGTCTCTCGGTATCCCCGAAGCATCAGCAAATTTCACAGGACATCTCACAGGACGCAGGTTGAAGCAGCAATTTAATATAAATCACTGTCTCAGCCCCCAAGGTTACTATGAACGGACAAGGCAGGATGATATCAAACCCACCCATCCCTAGCAAATGTATGGGGTTTGCTGGCCAGGGGTCAGAGCTTTGGGCATAAATCATGCCCTCCACACCACCCCCATACTGCCGACTCTTGGTTTCTCCCAAGAGGGAGAAACTAAAAGTCACCAGCCCTGACATATATACCTCACTTTCCCATCTTAATTACAGCTATTAGGAGGAGGATAAGCGAGGTCTGTGGGTAGAGCGCAGAGAGTAAAATATGATGTATAAACTGGGTCGTCATGGTAACCGCAAAGCTCTATGCGATGATTTCCAACAGTTAAAGCCCCGCCCCACGTAATGACGCACTTCCTTTCCACTTAGCGTGTGACGTGTCGTTTCCACGCCAACACCCTGTGCGCGTGCGTTACCGCCCCTCTGGGCGTGCCTACTCCCCTCAGCCCCGCCTCCCTGGGAATGACGTCACCTCCCCCGTGTGACACGGGCCGTGTCATGGCCGTCCCCTGTACGCTGTCAGTCGGTTATGGTCTCCTCGGCCTCTGTGCTGCGGGCGCTTCTTGCCCGGTGGAGATCATACAAGTATCGTTTTGTTCCCTGGGTCGCTCTTAACCTGTCTCGAAGCCGCAGGTCTGTTATTGTCCACTGAGCGGACACCAGTCATATGCAAATACACTTTATGAAAGGCATGTCACTGACGCATGCGCAGTGTATGCTAATGCTGATTGTAGGGTCTCCTGCAGCTGGGCATTGATATATTATTAGTGAAGTGTGTACATTATATACATTACTAATACCTGCATATATACAGCCCGGGAGAAGATCATGGCCTGAGATCCAGGACTGGAACGTGTGTTTTGTTCCTGTCATTCACCCCCTCCCTCTATTTAAAATGATGGACCTTTATAATAACCTGGGAATATATCACAAGGCTTTGACTAGATTGTGGACACATTAGAGATCCAATTAATAAAGGAAACCACAGAGTTAATATCCGTGTTTGTATTGTATGTAAAATATACAAATTGTGTGTCTATATATATATATATATATATATATATATATAGTGTCCCTGAGGAAAGTCTAAATACAGACTGAAACGTTGGACCCACTGGGAGCCTGAGTCTTATTTATTGGAGTGCCGCGCCAAAAGTATAACTATCTTAGGATGGCGATTATTATTCATGGTTGCTGACTCTCCCGGAATACCAGATTTCAAGCATTTCTCCTAGTATCCTTGGAGAGTCAGCAAATCTCCTGAAGGCAGTGATTCAATGTAAATCACTGCTTCAGTCCTGATCATTACTATGGAGGGCGGGACTTGATGTCAAATCCCACCCACCAAAAATCATTTGCCTTCCAGGGGGTGGGCCTTTGGGTGTTATTTCCATTAGTCATTAATCCGCCCCACTGCCGACTTTTGGTTTCTCCTGGGTGGAAGAAATCAAAAGCTGATAATCCTGTTATTGTTAGAGCTGTTCTTACTTTTCTGAAATGATTCAGATCATCTGCAGCCTATGCCGTTTTCTATTGTGTGTGTTCTATGACTCCACATTCTAATGAGTGCAATAAAACCTTTCTGCGAATAGATATTTTTCATGGTTACTGATTTAACTTATCAACTTTTTTACATTTATTTATGACCTTTGACCCTCTATTTCTAATTGCAGCCGGAACATGCGTTATGTAGCAGACAGCAGCAGTGACAAAATCATTTCCGATGCTGTAGTGTATTCCACACTTGTAAGCCTTTTCCAGGCAATATTCAGAGCTCATTTAAACAAACAGAAAGACCTCCTGTCTCTGCTCCCTGAAGCCACTAAATCTATTTATTTAGTGTTGGATGCTAGTTATAAGCAGGAGTGCACACACAGCAGTGAAAGTAACGTCACACCTCCGATGGATGAAATCATGCTCCGGAGCCTTGGATTCTCCATTGAGCGACGGCCAAGTTCCTTGGACAAAGCTGGTATTGGAGTTTTTGTTTCGAAAGGGTTTGTGCCAAAAGGATCTGTTGTATCTATGTACCCTGGTATGTTTCATTCTGTACCTAAACCATGTTCATATTATATTTTATCATGTTTAAACAAGCTTCATTTTTTAATGGTCTCTGCTGACCAGCCTATGTAATGATCTGCAGGATAATTGGACAGGCAAGTGCTCGGTTACAGCCTGTTAGAATGCTGCTATGGTCATTAATTAAGAAGTAAATATAATTTTTGTACCTGAGCTTTATTGTAGTGATCATTTCACATATTGGACCAGATACAGACTAAGGAACTTATCAGCGTAAAGTTTTGAGTGGGCAGAACCATGTTGAATTGCAGGGGAGGTAAATTTCTTTAGTTGCAATCAATTTTAAGTTTTGAGATGAGGGACTTTATTCAGAGATACGGCCGTGTGCAGTCTGTGCAGGCCATATTCCTGAGATTCAGAGCTGCATGTTTCTTCAGAAACGCATCGCTAGCGCAGAGGCTCCGGCTAATGTTTACATGTTCAACATGGTTTTGCCCACTCGTAACTTTACACTCAAAAGTTTCTTAGTTTGTAAGTCTGGATCTGGTCCATTGATTAGAAATCCGCCCACATGTTGTAAGCAGTCCATCAAGTATGCTGGTTAAAAACAACGTATAGAATAATTTTAAAGTGATGAAAAATATATATATTTAAGTGACATCTTCATTTATTCTAACAGGTGCAATCTACCAGAAGTATGAACCTATTTTTTTCCAATCAATTGGAAACCCATTTATTTTTAGGTGTCTTGATGGCATTCTCATCGATGGCAATGACAAGGGGATCTCAAAGTCTGTTTATAGGTTTGTCCTTTTTTGTGTGATATAGTTATATTGTAGATCTGTCTCTAGAAGCTAGATAATGGTTATCCTCACCTACCTAGCCGCAATAATTGTGGAATAGGGCTAAAAATCATCTTGTGTGTGACCAGCTACAACTGAAAAAACCAGCGATAAAATGGCACATAAATGTAAGGGCACAATGACAATATTGATCTGAATTCCGGATTGATATAGTGCCCTAGCAAAAATATATTTTACTCACCTAGAGCCGCAGTGTGGGAGCCACGAAGATGTTGAGTATACGGGGGAAAGGAAGTTCTATTATGATTGACAGGTACCCCGTCCATTCAGGTATGTCTGCCATTCAGAAAAGAACTTCCTCTCCCCTCGTCCTCGTGTGTCGCCTACATAGAAATACAAATGGTTATTTTGTAGGGGATTCTCATCCCAATTATGTTACCTAATGTTAGGAGTCTATGTGATCATTGTCTTTTAGGTCTTGCAGCCGAAGAGATCAACTAGGACCTCTAAAAATGTGTGACTTCACCTGGTTAACAAGTTCCCCATGTAATCCGCTAGCCGTGGGCCAGTATGTAAATAACTGTTCTAATGGTATGTTTATATTAGCATTTCTCTGTCACTGTATATTACAAATTATTGATATCCAGATCTTCAGGGAACCACAGAATCTGAAAGGGCAAATTTATAGTCACTATCCTCTGTATGCATGCCTGTAACAGTTCACAGCTGTTACACAAGCATAGGAATATATTTACACTAGTATAATGATGTGAATGATTCTGAATTATATTACTATAATTGTTTCTAACACGCACTTTTAAGTTGAACCAATATTCATTGATTACATTACAGAGACACAATAATGTAAGGCAGGGGTTCACAAACAATTTTGCTCTGGGACCCCATCTGACAAAAAGTTACCACCGAACATTTCCCCAATATATTTTCACTAAGACATCAGATTATCATTTTAAACAGTGGTGTATCATTTAAACAGTATATGTTTTATACCAAACTATACAGCTTCATGTATTGGGGGGTTAAAAAGAGGCTGAAAGGTCCCCTTTAACTCTTTGGACATTACATTATTTGTGCATCATGACAACTGGCAATCCTATGTAACAAACAAATGTGAAGATGAAACTGGTTCAGTGAAGTAGTCTAGTGGGCCGCCAGTGGGCCGCCAGTCACCTACTTCACGCATGTATCACAGTGGCACCCCACGGTCCCATAGTGCCAGGCCTGTAACTTAGGGATGGTCTCTCTGGGGTCCCGACCCAGAGTTTGAGAACAGTGAATATAAAGTATAATATTATTGTGAATTGGCACAATAATCTTTTAGTGTGTGACTCACAAAAGATTAGAATATCGTCCCAGAAATTTCCCAGGGCAAGTGTCCTGATTATCTGTCACCTCCTGCTGGATGTCTCCTAAAGGACAAGAGCTCAATCCTTCCTCAGCTACCCTGTACCCTTACAGGGCACCAGAGCAGCCAAGGCCAAGTAGGTCCCCATCGCCAAAGCTAAGGGAACCCTCAACATGTCCATGGGATCACCTAAAGGTTCACCCAAGAACATATAATATAAATTACAAAAAAAAATGCTGAGTGGGTACAGTTCCGGCCTAATGGCCAGGCAGAAGGATTAAAAATTCTCCCTCCCAGCCAAACGGCACAGGGATATGAGGCATAGTGCTATGAAATGGGGTAGGAAATAGCGTGCCTAAAAAGTTCCCTACTGTTCCACAAGGTGTGTGTTTTTCGGGCACCCCTGGCCTGCCCTAAACCAGGGGCAATTATTTACCGGTTTTCAAAGCATTCCCAGCCAGACAGCCAGAGGACCTAGCTCATACCGGCCATCAGAGGGGCTCACACCACCCTCATCATAGCCAGGTACTACACTTGATCTTAGCCAAAATGTCGAGCGTCCACCACAGTATTGCTGCACTCGCTGGCATCTATACAAAGTGGCTACAATACTAGTTTGCATATAACATTGGATGTTTACACTGTGTACAGTCTGAGATGTGCAATTCACCCATGGAGATTTTCTTTCACCTGGCATTTGTGCCTGCATGTACCAGGATGGGTTAAATGGAATGGGATGGGGCATTGTAATATAGGAGCACATTAGGAGCTACCACAAACAGACTGGTGTGAAAGCCATGAACTTTTATTGGTGTAAATAACATGACCTTCAAGCATTCTTCCCATGCTGATTGATACTGGAGAGGATTGCATTTTTATAAACGCCTTTATTTTTTTTTGGCTGCTTGTGTGTTCACACAAGCAGCCAAAAAAATTGACACTAAATATTGCAAGTTCCTTGCTCTAAATACATTACTTACAACGTTTGTGTATTTGTTTGTGATGGTACTGTTACTGGCCCAAGAGCATATGAGCAAATATGCATTACCTCAACCACCTGGGCCATGTGTCCAGTCACAGATGTTTCCAAGGGCTAGATTTACTAAACTGCAGCAAAGGAAATGAGGAGATGTTACCCATAGCAACCAATCAGCTCTATTTTTCCTTTTACGTAATAGAGAATATCAACTAGAATTTGATTAGTTGCTATGTACAACATCTCCACCACAGATACTAGGTTATACCTTATTGCAGTTTGCTGTCTACCTTCTCGGCAATATTAACCCCTTCCCGACATATGACGTATATATACGTCATGGTCGGCATGTACTTGCCGACCTATGANGTATATATACGTCATGGCTTTAAACTGGCACAGCGTCTATTGAGGCTGTGCCAGTTAGAAAATGTCTGCTGTCAGTGACAGCAGACATG
>JABWIB010001549.1:2028-18482 GCA_016617825.1 Platyplectrum ornatum | reverse complement strand
AATCTCAGAATCAGTTGGATACGTTAAAGCATTAAAAAGTTATTACCACATAAAGTGTAACATGTCAAAAGTGTAAAATAGGGCTGTGTCATGAAGGACCAAATAGGCTGTGTCTTAAAGGGGTTAAAAACTATTCAGAATAAATGACAATGTATATTATTTTATTAGACGTGTAATCACAATGTGGCTCTTCTTTCCACAGAGCACGCAGCTAATGTATGTTATCAGGAATTTGATGTGCCAGATACTTTTCCAGTGGAGCTACGACAATACATCCCAAATATCCACTACTCCCATGATATGGAGGGGTTTGTATTTTATAATACACTAAATCTATAGCTTCACTAAAACTTTTCATACTTTTTATTTTTTGCTATAGTACAAGTCCTTACATAGCAGGGATGATGTGCGGACTGTTACCTCTAACATTGTAAAGTTTGTAACCTGTCAATCATGGGTTATAGGCCCAAGAGGGAAGGCGTTTTACTCATTATACCTTATTTAGTGATGGAGTGCGGGCTGATCAGCGATGTGATTTAGTTTGTGTGGTGATCTAAAATTAGAATTTTGGGAGCAACCTGTAACATGTTCCCTGAACTATTCTTGTACAGTGCATGGACGTAAAATGTCAGCAAGATTTTTGCATTCTCCATGGCATCAATCATATAGCAATATAGGGTGAACCAGTCGCATTGTATGTTGGCAGCTATCAGGATTCGAGCTTGCTTACGTCTGGGTTCCATTTTACTAATCTGTGGCCATTTGCAGAGTGGTCTGGGGATAGTTCTTCTGAGATTATTTTTAAAAATTACCCGTATTTTTCATATTTGCCTCTGTTGAGATACTCACGTTCACTCGTGTTGAAACCAAGAAACATAATGGGAACACAACCCAGTATGTGTGTGAAACCTTTTTATCATCACTTTGCCTTCTATTAATGCCTTTATAGTTGGCTTATCAATGAACACTGATTGAATACAAACAGTCTATAGACATGTATATTAAAACAAACTGAATCTCATTACTCATTACAGTACACAACAAAAGCACAAGCTACATAATGTTTTTTTCTACATACAATGAAATCAAACAATGAACCAAAACCAATCTTTGTTGCAATTTAAATATGGAAAGAGCATAGAATAGATTAACAGCTGGAGCTTGCATTGTACAGCAAGGAAATGCACTATTCCNAATCCTGGGTGATATCTAGACTGCTGAATGCAGTGCCCGCTGGGAGATGATACAGCTTCTTTTGGTCTCATGGATTTCCTAGACCCTACCTCTGATTTGACCTTGCTTTAAATCTGGACAATATAATTATTAATAATAATAATTATTAATAACTGCTAGCTATTGGAAAGAGACCCCTTTTTTGTAAGTCTGGATCCTATCCCATATATCCAGCCTTTTATCTACATGTGAATATATGTGGATGCCTAATTGCTCTCTGATACCCCGTTCACAAAGAAGGTTCAGGTAATTCAGTCAACTTACCGGGTAGTGTGCTCAACTTGACTGATCTATCCGGGTAGTGTGCTCATTGTGAACGGCGCTAAAATTACTACTAACTACCCTGGTTCATTGTGAATGGTGTAGTTTGTGAATTACCAGGTTAATTCAGCACTGTGAACAGGGTTAATTACCAGGGTAATTCAGATCCACAGCTAACAAGCCCTGACAAAGACAGGTCGAGCACAAAAAAATAGTTCCAATTACATTTTGGATATTGAGTAAAATAGACCTATGCAGCTGTCCTTCTAGTTCACCTTCTAGACTCCAGAATTCCTGGCTAACAAAGCAGTAATATAATTAAAGCGCTGCAATTTTTTTTTTTACTTTATTGCCTTACTAGGCAGTAATATTGGAATTAGAGTCTGATATATATTTTATGCATGCCATAATGGATTACATGAAATGTACACTAAAACGTTTGCTTTGCTATTTTTTTTTTTCAGACCCCTGCGATGTGTTGTTCTTGTGGCATTTAGAGATATACATTGTGGTGAAGAACTGTTCTCCAACTATTTTACACTTGTTCAATAAACATGAGATGTGTGTTGCAGATGTTATATTGATGGAATAAAAATGAACAAGACATCTTGGGGCACCTTTATGTTCATATTGTTACATAGGACACAATCCATAGTCCAGCAAATTCTGTATACGGTTTAACTGAACACTGAATTTGCTTAGCCGATTCCCCTACCTATGGGGAGGGGAACCAAATAATGTATTTTCTGGATCTGCAAATTCGTATATTACTTATTCTAATGATTTGTAGTTATTTTTAAAGCACTTGTAATAATATATTTAATAATAATGATCTGTTTCATTGTCGTTGTGGTATTAAATATGGTTTTGCTATTTTGATATGAAATATAACTTTTTATAGTTTCTATGTGTGTCTCCTCTGGCTGAACTGGTAACTCATTCGAAACACTATAAAAAGTATTGCCATTGCACTCAATATCTTATTGAATTCACACTTAAGCTGCCCATACACTATGCGATAAATCACACGAAAAATTTACATGAAAGTGAACGATCAAAAGAAAGTTAGTTTTTAAAAAAACAGGCACTTAAAAAGCCTCCATAGACACAGCTTAAATTGTTTAGAAATGCAATCAAAATTTTTAGTGGACAGTAGTTTCTTGAGGAAAAGAACTATAAAAAGTTAGTTCATTCCCCACACACTGTACAATTTAAGTGTTTTTCATCCAATGTAGTGTATGCACACCATAAAATCTGCACTACACTTTGAGGTTTCAATAGATTTTGGGTGCTTTCCAAGAAAAATCATTCCCACACATTTGATTTATCGTTTGAAATCGAAAATTTCGCTGAATTCGAACGATTTATCGCATAGTGTATAGCCAGCTTTTTCCTTGGTCCGTTTTAGTCATTTATGATCTGATACAGACTGGATAAATCGCGCCACTACTGCTAGTAAATGGTTTACACACCATCTTTGCTTATATGCAATGAAACCTTAATATATTGGTCTCCATACTGGAAATAAATTATCACTGCAAGCCGTGTTTGGTTATCATGGAAGAAACAAAGAGATGGCAGCATGGGGGCAGGTTGAGAGGGCAAGGCTTATGCCTCTACGGTAAAATATTCTATGGATTGTTGGGACTCATTAATAGATAGGTTCCGAAATCTATCTTCAGGACCCCCTAACTATGTTTTCCAGGTCTCCTTGCTGGAGCACAGGTGTGTTCATTACTGACTGACATATGTGAACAGGCCCACAGGTGGTATTATATCACTTGTGATTGTGAGGAAACATGGAAAACATGAGAACCCATGCCACAAGCTCTGGTACAGGAGTTAACAACCCTTTCCTATTAAACTAGAATTCAAATGTCCTCTCAACTATTTGAATTCGCCCTCCTGTGTATATGAATGTTTTTTTTCAAGGTGCATCTTTGCAGCCAATTCTGTTATTGCTCATTAACCATTGATCAGTTCAATAGTGGCAATATTATACAATCTAAAATGCCCATACACTACACACCAGGTAGACTTAACACCAACATATAACACTCTTGGCTAAAGAGCAAACAATCGAACCATAGTGTTTCTGTGATAATTATTGGACTTTTAACGAATGTGTTGTTGCCACACATTGCAGCAATCATTGACCTGTAATCTTAACTGTATTATTGGGCCAATATGTCCCACTTTACAACTAATACACTAAACTGATATAATGATCAGAAAATCTGTTACTAGGTAAAAACACAGGAATGTGCCATATTCTGTTTTTCCTCTCACTTGCCAAGAATTCTTAATGCCCCAAGTTCCTGTATTGTGAGTACTAAGGGAGTGTATACAGCACATACTATAAGTTTATATACAATTTTATACAAACTATTTGCTTTTTCCTGACTGAGAAAGCTTAAGAGATTTGTTTAGAAATATAAACCTTGCTAAAGAATAATCTGTAAAACAAACATTATAAAGTGCTGCACTATCCAAACTCTTAACGGCAAGCTAAGTACATGAAGATTTACAGTTAACGTGACAAACAGTACAAGGAAAAAAAAAAGGATCACTGCAGAGAAATTTAAAACACTCACATAAGGAGGTAAGATTTCCAGACTTTTATTTCTGGAACTGTACATCAGATATTTAATTACAACAAAAATACAAAATAATATTTAAAAAAAAAAAAAAAATCAGTGTTTATGTACAAAATATTAAAACCAATGAATAGTGACCTCCTTCCACATTTGATACTAAAGGTTGTTCTGATTGTCACCCAATGTTGTTTTAGGGTTATGCCGGTAATTTTCAGTTGAAATGGGGAAGAACACTGCAGATAGAACATGAATATTGATACAGTCTTAACAAATATACATGGCAAATCACTTCAATTTCTTTTACAAAGTTTACCTTTCATTAAATAATAATTCATTTAGAGGCTTATGATTTTCAGATCTTATAAAAAAATAGAATAGTCTAATTGCTTGTAGGAGGCATAACATAGGCCCTGTATAAATGCTTCATTGTACTTTGAATGGACCAATCTGCACAAAATACATGTAGTTATTAAGGATTTGTAAGGTTTGATAATGTTGAGGAAGATAAGAAAATAACACTGCACAACTGTGAACCTAACTGTACACACTATAGTATTTACGTAGAACTTTTATACACCCTTCAAGTAAATTCAGAAATAAGAAAAGCATAATATAATAAACATACAGGGGGAAGTTATAGGGTAGTATTTAATATCCCTTAGGTTTGCAAAGTGGGCTAAGATCAATTCTACAGAAAACTGGATTTATAAAATATGAAAAGAAAAATAGAGGAAGAAGCATGCCAAAGGCAAGTCTGTAAAGGTGCAGTCCTAAGCGCACAGAGGCAGCTATTTTGCTAGTTGAACTAATAGTCAACAATATACTATTAATGTGATACATTTAATTTATTTAACCCAAAATACTGTAGCTGCCTCCATTACAAGTACAATAAACCTGGCAATATGGCCAAATAAAAATGATCGCATATACATTTATATGCTCACATATTAATTTGGGATTTACATGTAACATGTTTTGCAATGGCAACTTGTAGTGTGCAAGAAAAGATCCTAAATTGCACTATACAGCTAATGACCAATGTATCGCTATGTATTTAATGCAACAATCATTTCACAGAAAAATAGCCGTTATTTAAGGACATCAATTTGCAATTGTTAAGGAGCAGTCTGTGGCACGTCACAGATAGGTTGTAACCTATGGGAACAAATTATCAACAAGTACAGCGATAAAATGTTGGGACCTTGTACTAAATTTAATGAAAGCCATTGTCATGGTACTACAGATTGCAACTTGTAGAAACATATTTAAAAAAACAAAACATAGGGTGAAGAAGAATGGATTAAAGGGATTGCACCTTCCTCATAGTTAAGTTTTCCCTTTCATTTTGTGGGTTCTGTTATTCAATATATATAATAAAAAGGGAGGGAAAGTATGTCATTCTCAATCTGCAGCACACTCATCTCCAGATTTACTGCTTCGACCAACAGTCAGTGACTGCCATATTATTCATGCAGTACCTGCTTGCAGTATTGCTAGTGAACAGCCAGTTACACTGCCTCATAAAACAGAGATACAAAGACTCTAATACAAAAATATATGCATGGATGTTTTTGGTTTATCTGCATGAAATAAATTGCTGCAAAAACAAACAATTCATCAGTTTCCTAGAAAAATTGTGCTTTAAATATGTAAATTCAAAAAGGCAAGACAGGATTCTTTACGTTTGCAGTTCTCTTCATGCCAATGTCACCTACAAAGAATGATGACAGCCAGTTATTTGGGGGGACAAATCAACATTCAGTCTCAGCTGGTTACACCAGTGGTTACTAGTGATGCAATTGGCTGCATTCACACAATGGCTGCCTCCTGTCAGTGTAAGCCACATCTGCACTTCAAGCATTGCAATTCTAGGAACCTGCAAGCTTGCCACTCAGTACTGCAATCACTGTGCTTCTAAAGAAAAAAAAGGACAGCTCTCTTACTATAGATACAATACATCTCTCCTAATACATGTATCTGTGGCAGCTCAGGGCTCACCTAGAAAAAGACACCTTAACTGAAAACCCAGCTTTAAGAGTAGGAAGAAACAAAAAAAGAAAAACCAAAAAAGGGAGAAAAAAAATACATAACAATAAATAGCTATTTTACATTGGTAAAGTTAATAGTGGTACACATTATGTCACATTATGCATGCACAAAAATGTTACTATACACTGCAGGTAATCTGAAAACAAATATTACAGAAATAGATATTCAAGGTAAGAAAATTTACAGGTATTTACAAAATTCTTGCAATTATTGCCTCGTAATGAGAATTAGAGGTAAATATTTAGTGCTAGCTCACAGTTTTCAAACACACTTGCTCACACAATCAGCAATGGAAGAAAATTAACACGTAGACGAAAGTCAGCTAGCTAAAAGCTTAGAACTTTGCAGGCTTCATAGAAATCATAGAATACAGTAGAACGATGCTTTGCGCAAAGCACACACTAGCTAGCTTATCTCATATTACTGAACCAACAAAAAAAGTCAAAAAGTAAAAATAATGTTGTTAAACGCCTAAAGTGTCTGTACAATTTGCTGACAACCAAAACGTCAAGCAAGAAACAAGTCTCCTCCTTTATGTATTGAAAGTCCAGCAATGCATAGATAAACTGAATATTACTGCATTTACTATTGACAATGATCATGTTTAGTAAAAGTGCAATGGTTTGGGTATAACTCCTGTTTGTGTCTTATGGGACCCGGTAACATTCTGGGTAAAAATTTCTGGGTAGGGGGATGTTTTATGTTTAATACAGAAAAAAGGGGCGCTTAAAATAAAAAGAATAAGCCAAGTACAGGCCCAGCATGTAGTAGCTAACCTAAAACTAAGAGCGCTAAGCAATTAATATCAATGATAACTATTAAACTTCATTTTAAATATGGTAAATGTATATTATTAACTGAAAACTAAATATTGCCTGCAGTGTAAAATTTACTATCCTTCAATACGATCTACATGTAATCGGCAGCCACTTAAGACTGTCAGAAATGCATTTCACAGTAAGCTTAATAAATACCCTTCCCTCGCAATTCTACCTACAATCTATGCTTCTGGCATGATCTTCAAAACATACAACACTTGTATGAATGAAATCTGAATGTACACATCTGTTAATGGAACATGATAGTCTTTCATGAAAAATATGAGGCTTAGTTGGTGTGTCTCCATAGAAGCAGCGAAAAATGAAGTGGTCAGTAGCAGAAGACAAGGTTGAAAGGCAAAGTGAACAGTGGTGTGAAGGATTCTTTGGCAGAGGAAGCACATGGAGATATGTGCAATTATTTTTTTTTCTTTCATATTTAAATGGTCATATCTGCAATGTGAGAACACAAATTCAGAACCTCTTAGCAGATGTGGAGTTTGTATTGGAAAGCTTTGGCCCATTAAGCAACCTACATAGAGTTGAGTCATTAATGATTACCATCTAAAATAACTACTTTAAGTCAGAGCATCTTGTGCCATTATTACAAAAGCATTGTATTGTGTGTGTGTGTAAATATATATATATTCTGTAGAGGAAGAGGACAATGGTACATCCGGCACCTCTTACAGTACACGTGAAGGAAGTACCGATATCTACCAAAACGATGCTGGAAAGTTTTAGAACAAGTTTGTCTTATTTAATGTAAACTAAGGACAGGTGTTCTAAAGTCACCAACTAAGCTTGGACAATAGTCGCTTCCTCAGGAACGTTTAAGATACACAGGTTAATGTGTAATTTATTTTACAATCTTCAAAAGCTGTAGACAAGTGTTACCCCTAATCAAAAATGCAATACCACAAAAAGAAAACACATTCAGCTAAAGTACACAGATTCACTCAGGCAGCATTAGAGTGTTATGATAAATAAGCTATAGCATCAGAGTACATGATTTCTTTATATAAAAAAAAAATGGAAATAAAAAAAAAAAAAAAGCAGAAACTGTCCTGTGTGTCAGCTTTTGGCTTGGTTGAAGCACAAGTGCTCTTCCTTTGCATCTCTTTCGAGATAGTATAATAAAATAATGATAATGGACTTCTTCAGCAGTTCTAACGTTAATATCGCAGCCCTGCTTGGAAAAAAAATTAAATAAAATAATGCTACATTAAGCAGGGATCAGATCGGTACCTGTAAACATTGGTGGTTTTTACACTGCACCCTTTGCGGCAAAAATGAGCTTAGGCCAGGAGTCGCCAATCTAAGTGAATCAGAACCTGTGCTGGTTATTTTGAGATGGAGACCCAGTTATCTACAGATTAATAACAAAAATAGAAGTTAAGCCTAAAGCTGCTTCCCCAGAACGTAATCTGAGTTCCCAACTATGCTGAACATTGTCTTTTTCCACTTTAATGGACCAAAATGAAGTTAATTCTTGACAAAAATCAAGATATAGTTCTTTACATACAAAGACATCACTGATGTCATAGCAAAAATGTTCAAACTTCCAGTGAAAGACTAAGCAAACCCGAAGTTTATGATCAGATTTCAGCAACTATGTCTCCAATTGTGGTGGGAGACTAGAGGTGAAATTATTCAGAATGCAGAGCTGTATGGTGTAGTGTGTGCGAACTTATAAAACTATTTGTTTCATTTGCAGATAGACTACTAAAGTCTGCCACAGATACAGCCATTTTGGCACTGGTAATGTGGTGTGTATGGTTTTCAAAGTCCACACCAAGGTTATTTACAGAAACATCATTGATAAAGGATTCAGGGACGGAGATCCCCATTTTTATCCTTTTCGCTGGCCGTTCAGGTTCTTCGTTGCATAAGCTCACAGGGTTGAGTTCAGAAGGATAAAATCCGGTCTCGAATAAGTTAAAACAATCACTTTCCCCATTGCTAGGTAAGGTCAGCAAGTCTTCGCCTCCAACAGGCACATGATTTACTGGGCCCCGTGGTAAAGTGTCCAATGGTGGAAAGCTGTCGCTCAAACAGTTCACTTCTGGATTATTGCATACAGTTGCTACACTGTTAGTCAGCGCTGAAATAAGTGAGAAAGATAAAAAAAAAAGAACAGTCACGTTACAAGTGTTACATGTGAAAGTGCTTTTTGCTTCTTAATACAAATGATGAAAAGATTCTTACCCGTCAGGTCGTTAGCAGTGATTGAGTTCAATAAATTAAGCTGGGAGTCAGGGATGGAATCAGTCCTGTTTTGGCAGGTTAAGGCTGATGGATTTTCGGCTCCACCCAGTACCTCTGCTTCATCAACCAAACGGTCCATGTAATCACTAGACAAAATTAATAATGAGATCAATAATGAAATCCTTATTTGTCATTAGCAGACCAAATAAAGAGAATGCATGTTTAGATTATAGTATTCATAACTGGGTTTCAGACCAATGTGAACCACCCTTGTCTGGTGCAATGTAGTTTTATGGGGAATTATGTTCACTGTATACAGGAAGGAAACCAGAGAAAGACATTTTCTGGAGGTATTTGCTACTGGTAGCTATATAGAACTTGGTCAAGAACAAACTCACAATTAAAAATAAAAAAAAAAAAATTTGACGAGAGCTCAAGAGCCACTCACGTTACTCCGGGGTGATGGTGATACCGTTTCTTTCCAAACCTAGTCTGTTGGGCAAAATCATCATACCGCTCCGATTTCTTCCAAATGTAATAGAACGCTACACATTCTGCAACTGTCCGGGTTCTCACCTGTCCAACAGAAAAAAAGAAATTAACATGGGCAGAATCATTACTGGAAAACATTTAAGCAAACCACTTTTCTTTAAGGTGGTATATATACAGGTGAGACCAAACAAGAAGGAAATATACAGGTGAGACCAAACAAGAACCAAATGAGGGAACTACAAAAAAAAGGTTGACCAAAGAGTATTCTTCATTTAATATTAAAATGTATGACCCTGCCATCTATTAGTGAAAAAGTTACCTTATTTTTTTGGATTAGATGAAAATCCTTTCCATGTATTACAAGTGCATGTTCAAAATTTCTACATTCCTCTTCAGTCCAAGGCTTTACCTCATCTAACAAGAATAAAACAGTGTTAGAGTTCACAGCCGGCATTAACAAGAAACCAACTACCCACCTTTGTATAAAGGATGACGCATTGTTATGCATACACCTTCCTGTAAATTTCATGTAGTAAAACTATGCAATGCTAACCTCAAGTTTTGTTATTGTGAGAAGTAACAATGGTGCAATAATTGGACAAGTATTTTACATTACAACCCGTCTGGCTCTTTGTATAATCAATAGCACTTACACCTATGTATCAATCCCCAATATCCTTTAGAGAGTAAGCTTGCGGCAGGGCCCCCTTCCCCACCCATTCTGTTATCAGCCAGTGTCTTATTGATTGTTAAAACTGCAAAGCGCTACCTAATATGATGCCGCTATATACAAACCTGTTAATAAATAAATAAATTCGGAAACTAATACTTAGTAAGATTAAAACACAAACAATATATTGAAAAAACCATCATCTACTGTGCTGAATTCCACTTATAACTGGTCATTTATACAAGTTACCTTCACTGGTAAGAAGAAGCTCACATCACAATGCTGTATTCTTAGGAGTTAATAATTTTCTCATGTTATTTAATCAGAGACATTTGAATGTGAATTACAAAAACATCTGAAATGTTACCTTGCTTCTACATAAAATTCAACGCAAGAGGCAATTACCTTGTAACAGCCTTCTACTGCAGAACCTTTCTATCGCCTCTCTGATGTTGTACTGACACTTGAAGAGTTCATGTAGAGCCTAGAAAAAGGGAATAAATCAAAACATATTCAACATTATATAATATTAAAGGGTGAGCGAAAACATTAAAACAAATATATAGATATATACATAAAACCAAATCTGTCCTTCAGGTAAAAAGGGACCAAGTCGTATTTACAATCCAATAATGTCTACCTGTTCATCATCTTTGATAATAATCCCATCTGGAACTCTATCCACAATCCTTTTGTTGTCAAGTCTCATGGTCTCCAGAAGAAAATCTTCCACTTTGCTCTCAGGAAGTACATCAGGGCACCAGATTAACTGATCCTGGTGTTCATATGCTGAAAATAGTTTTTTACCAATTACTACATATTGCCACTATTTATAAACTTTCAGTCTTTACAAGACTTTAGACTACTTACGTGATATATCTGCCATGTAATGTCCTCGAAACGGTGGGATTTCTGCCTGATGCTGCGAGCCAATCATTATCTCCTAGATATACAAAAAGGTATTTACTACCTCGTGTTTATATTATATTAAGAAACATGAGATTTAAAGCAGACTTAGGGAAAAATAAAAACCAATTTCTAAAGAATCACCTTTCTTAAGTCTTCTGAAGAACTTCCAAATTCCATTTCTAAATCCTCACTTTCTGACTCTTTATCTCCTTCCCATGCTGTGTTTGCTATTTGTAATAAAAAAAAAAATATATTGTGAGTTATAGATACAATGCAAACAAACATTAGCCATTTCCACAGACAAGCACTATTTCTTCAGAATATGCCCAGAACTTATCTACATTAAATACAATTATAAAAATGTTGTTACTGACATGATTTTCTAATAATAAATAAATGGAGACTTGCAGAATATAAGAGAAAATACAGTGGTAAATATGAAGCTGAACACAATGTAGCCCTACTTAGCCATACCTGCCTGTATTTCAATATAAAAATCAGGAAATATACCGTACTTTCCAATAAGACTGATTATTGTGCCCTCTAACTCCTCAACTTGAAACTTTCAAAGTCACTTACATCTCAATGGACGTGGGAAAAAGTCTGTCGTTTCATGGGATGTGACAGATGGCGTCAAGTCATCAGCAGAAGATTGCGTTTCTTCATCATCACCTGACAAAAGGTCTTTAGCAATTTCCTCCTAAGGATACACAATGTACTATAACTTAGTAACAAAACAAAACATATGCTTTATATAAAAAAGTAAGAAATAGGCTTTATATATTGTTACATTACACATTCAGTTTATAAATAGACACACCTGTAGATACACTGTAAACTGCCAAATACTAGTTGTTTTATATAGCTAAATAAAATAACCAGGCATGATGAGTGGTTTACCTTATCCAGTGTCATGTCTGGCAAATCATCAGCAAGCTCGCTGGGAGAACTACCAGCACTGGATCCTGCCATTACTGGATCCGCAGGTTCATAGACATAAATTGCCAATAAATCTTCCAGCGGCATGTTTCCTTCCTGTGGAAAAACAATTCCAGTATTATGATGACAACTCATGTCACAGGCACAATTCACTAAAAATGTACTTTAATAAACAGTTTTTACTAGAGGTATCTGCACAATGAAAAAAATAAATGGCTAATAATACCCATATGTCACCTGTGTGACCAAATTTATTTGAACAAGCTTTGATTTTCTGTTTAGGTCACTCAGATGTACACAGATTTGTCATTTATACAAGGTTAAAAAAAAAGTGACCTACTCTTTCTAAATCTTCAATTTCAGAGCTAAAGTTTTTGCCGTCCTCCTTCATTTCTTCCTCTTCAAGAGTTCTCTCATCATCATAATCATGTACCAACATTTCAGCTGTAGGGTCAAAGTCATGATCTTCAGATGACAGAGAGCCGACTGCAAAAAAAACAAGACAAATAATTGTTTAAAACCATACAAAACAATGTAACACATACATTCATCAACATACGTAAGATACAAGGACATTATTAGAACATATTACACAGAGAGCCTGAGATTTTACTACGTATGTAGTCTTCCCTTCAAATTATTATAAGCACCCAATTGATAACATTATACAATGCATAGAGAACACCCCCTAACAATTACCTGGTTTGTGACATTAATTTTCAACCACTTCAAGATAAGCTATTTATAATGTGGCATCTAAATGTGTAACTACCCATTTAAGCCGCGGGAATGGGAAAAGTGGTGATGTTGCCCTTAGCAACCAATCAGATTCTAGCCCTCGGTTTTAATTTACATAATGGAGGTCAGTTTAGTTGCTATGAGCAACATTTCCACTTTCACTGTCATAAATAGGCCCAAAATGTCCTTAGTATGAAAGACAGATGCACGCAAATATCTTGGTTTCTATATTTTAGGGAGAATGATCCAAATACAAGACAGATTTTATTGTACAGATCTATATGTTGCTCATGAGCTGTAACATGTCTCTCCATTAGAGTACACTTGACACAACACACGTTAAGGTAACCATTATTTTAGCAGAATAAATTTTCACGATAGACTACCGTTCCTCTGTATACTAAATGCAGTCTCTCTAAAACAAGCTTTACTTTAATATCCCAATTCCATGCTTTTCTCAGTCAAAATAACCATCACACAAATGATCAAACATTACCAGAACTCTATGCTGCTGTTTTACATTTCATTTTCTGCTGCCTATTAGAAAAACTAAACTAAAATTGGCTACAGCAAACAATTATTTAAACCAACTTTAATATTCCCTCCAATTCCTTAAAGCACCAGTCTCACTTAAGCATAAAAAAAAGTTTGTTTCACAAATTACCTTTACTTTCTCTTTGTCATTCTGATTGAATATTTCATTGTGAAATGCTTCAGAAGTTATCTATTTCAGAAAAAAATTGAAATAAAAACAGTATTTTCGAGACTCAAATGAAATTCCTAACTTTTTATCTGACTCCAGTATGACTCCTTTATGAAGTACAATTCTTTATCATGCACACCATCCCTTACTGCAGTCAGGCTAAAAAGAGTAATCGCAAACCTGAAGTATTGGCTCAACGTCAAACTGAAGGGAAATATGTATATGGCTTCAATCATGAACTACCACTGAAGAGAAATCTGATAAAGTTCTGTAGTTAGTTATGTTTGTTTATATTTTATTTTACAGCAATAAAATTATTTAATTATTTATTAATAAATATATTTTAGAACAGCAAACAAAGCTTTTTATCACACCTTAAAATGAAAACTCTTTCATTCTTTAATGTTTATAGACATAGCTGTAGTACTACTCTGCCAAGTGGGACTGGTGCCATTTATTCCTAATTTAAGTTGCTATACGCTTTTAAGAAATACTTCTTGTAGGTACTGAAAAAACAAATGAATTGTAAATTGAACAAGTTTTTCATCACCGCAAGAGTTTGTTCAGAATATAAATATAAAACAAAATTAAAGACACTCCCAAAATGAAAAATAAATAAACAAATAAAAATAAACAGTCTCTCCAGCGCTCTGGAAAGGATTCTGCTAAGCAGCTGGGTTCAACTGAACACAAACTTGGAATAATGAAAAGGCATTTGCAGAACATCAAACACCTTGATGTAAACCAAAAAAGTATGTATAGCAATTGGTATTGCACATCTCTGTATTCCTATCCTATGCACATGGGCATGTAATTATTGTGATGCAGAACCAAACACAACCTATTGCTGCAACCGTCTGCATTTGGGTCATTACATGATAGGGAAATAATAGAGGGAAGGAGTCAATGCATTATGTGCTCATGCAACTAAACGAATCAAAACCCAAATGCAGACGCAATCTTGCAGAGTTTCTGCAAAAATTAGCACCATCTAGGAAGCTGACAAATGACACTCCACAACCTAGATCAGATTTTTACGTGTGAAGGTTATGCATTGTGTTGCTTCTTCTATTAAATTCATAACTATACACTTAGTACACTTGCACAGTTCACTGTTTCTGCATTTGGATTGCTGAGCAAATGAAGTGCAATTATATTGTGCCCGTATGCAAACGCCAAACATGCGTACAGATTCAGAGAATGATTAGAATGCGCTTAAGCTTTTAAGCAATCACAGGAAGTTTTTACATTCTAGCCTGGTCCATATAGTGTGCAAATGCCAATTCACATAATCAGTATCAAGATAAAATTATAACTGATTTTATCTTATAATCAGACATTATTAATATCAATAGGCATTTTATTCCACTGGAAGCTGCTGTTCTGCCAATACAAGAAAAAAAACTTCCATAACATTAACTGGCAAAATACAGTTTAAGTTTCTTCAAATTATGCAAAAGACATTTTTGTATACACAAATTACCTGTACAATTTATGACAAATGTATAGGTCTCCTATGTAAAGTGAAGGGGCCATTGAGGGAAGACTAGTGCTTCCAAATTTTATTATACTTCCATTATATCAGCTTTGAACAGGATGAAATTACAAAATTGTAGAAAAAAAACAGCTTTATACTATATTTATGTTGATTACGTTGATATATTAAAATGCTAATTACAAACTGGTAACATTTTAAAAAAGTAGTATGTAGTAGCTTTAAATATTTATTTTTTTAAAAAGATATTACAAGTAATTTATGATTTTGAGTAATTACTTATCCAAGTTATAAAATTCCGTGTATAGAAGAACCAGGAATACAAGGTTTAATAGGTATATTAAATTATTTAAGGATTACATTGCATATTAAAAGTCCCTACTAGATTATTAATATTTCAGTATTAGATGACATTTAGGTATCTTATTAGACTACTTTGAGAAACCATAATGCATGATTCCTACATATAAAGCTTAAAACATTTAACACAACTACTAAAAGTTTATATATTGAAAATATGAGCAAAAAATTATATATATTGAAAACATAACAAAAATATTGAGAATACACAACAGACGTACACAAATTAATCTTACCACTCTGCAGAAATAAAAAACAAAAACACACACAAAAACAAAAATGAAACCAACCTGGGCTCAAACTGTCAAATGAAGCCTGCAAGAAAGGAGAGGAAAAACAAGACAAAAAATTAGTAGTGTTTAGATATATAGATAGGTTTATCTGAAGCAAATAAAAAGCAAGCACCCATAAACCTAAACATAGGTGCAGAAAACACCCATTGACACTTCAAGGATGGATGTTAGGTAGATGTTCGATAATCAGTTCACATACAGATTTTAAAGTTCTCAATTTGCAAGGCAATGTAAAAATGATGTAAAACTGTAGCTACTATTAAAAAAAGATAAAAAAAAAAAAAGTATAAAATGTAACTGGTTTAGTGCTTGATGGGCATGACAGCAGATATATCCATACTGTCTGATGTAGGTAAACAGTGGCAAGAACTGTAGAAGTACACTTACAGCTTGAGACAGAATACAAGCATCCATAGCATGAAAGGTGTATGTACATTATTTTAGAGCAGAGGGTTAATGCAGGTTGTAAAAATGCAGGGGTAAGGCTGGTTGATGTGACGGGACAGGCAGGGGTAAGGCTGGTTGATGTGACGGGACAGGCAGGGGTAAGGCTGGGTGATGTGACGGGACAGGCAGGGGTAAGGCTGGGTGATGTGACGGGGAGGCAGGGGTAATGCTGGGTGATGTGACGGGGAGGCAGGGGTAATGCTGAGTGATGTGACGGGGGAGGCAGGGGTAATGCTGGGTGA
>JABWIB010001548.1:27089-73563 GCA_016617825.1 Platyplectrum ornatum | reverse complement strand
GAATTGTCATGTTTAAAATAGTGACGTCATGCTGAATACGAGGCACGAATTGACTAAATCACGGGTCCGAAGGCATAATTCCCACAAATCGGACCAATTCGCGCTCGAATTGATTCGGACATCCAAAATCGAACCTTGGTGAATACTTAAAATCGAGCCCCGGATCGAATACAAAATCACCTCGAATTGGTCCGATTTGAAATCCCGAGGACAATTCGAGGCTTAGTAAATACCCCCCAAAGTGTCACATCTGTAATCCATTGTGCTTACTTTTATTTTTATGTGTATCATTATATTCAGAGCCTTATTTTGCTCGTGAGGCATGTGGCTACAGACATTTCAATGATAGTGCTGCCATCTAGTGGCAGAAGCCACAAATTACACAGGTTTAATTTATGTCTGTAACAACCTTGATACAACCTGTGTATGCAAGGGAGGCACCACTGTCTTTACAGAAACAAAAACAATGAAACAATAATAGAAGACAAGTTGTGTGTGCTGCACTTCTAATATAGAAGCCTGGAAGCTATGTCACTGTAATTAATGTGCCTATTCTGTGAGATGAGGGGAGCCAGTCAGTCCCAAACAGCTAAGTAGCATTTATTAGCACTTGTTATGTTTATATTTCTGTGTTTTTGTTATTTCTTAGAATTGTAATTTTGGGGGATATCCAGCTTTTGTAGTAAAACAAATAATAGGTCTGTCGTAGGGTAAACACACAAAAACATATGCAACTGGATTCATGAGATATATTGCATGATATTTTATTTTGCATCACCAAGGAATGGGAGTTTTAATATGAAGAAAGTAGTAGGGGAGAAGCATTGCTATGCCCAATGGGAAACCTACATAGGAAAAGAATTCCACCCTACACCAGACCCTCCACCATGATCAATTCCACCAAGCTCCTGAGCTTCCAGCTGTCACTCACCTGGTATAAAAAAAAACAGGTGGTTACCATAGTAACTGATTGTGTTATACACAGGTGGTTACCATAGTAACTGATTGCTGGATGCATACCTCCCAACATGTTAACAATGGAGGCTGGGACAAATAAGCCCCACCCCCGATCTGCCCAAACTCCACCTTGGTTCCGCCTAAGTCCCGCCCATTTTTGATACTGCGACTGCAGCAAATATTTAATTTTTATGCAATGTAAAACAAAAATACAGTTTGTCCCGTAATCGGGACTGTCCCGACAAAATCGGGACACTTGGGAGGTATGAGAATAGGGAATAGGTCTCACCTATGGGAATAGGTGAGAATTGCACGGAATGCGGGAGTTCCCAGAGATTCCGGGAGAGTTGTAATCCTGATTAAACCCCAGCTTCACTTTAATATTATTTTAATGTATAACAAAACAGTATGAGACCCTGGAGAGAACTAAGCGTCAGGACTGGGGGTCTCCGGTCTTAAGTGCCCAGTGCCCCCTGATGCCTTAATCTAGCTCTGGGCTTAACAGTCTTTTACATGAAGTGACTTGATTGCTTTCATAGGCTGCCACTAGGTGTCAGGACTGTGCTTTACTTATTTATTTATTATTTATTAACAGGTATTATACAATGGATGGAGCAGCCGNGTTGTAATGGAATAGTGCTCAGTGTGATCCAGTCACACAGCAGTGTTAGAAGCAGAAAAATTGTGGGTGAATAGTTATAAGCAGGGTAGAACATGTTAAGTAGGTTGAGGAATATTGTAACGTATGCTTGTATTATGAAAGCTAAGATAAAATCACTATTAAATGTTTTGTTCTATATTAAACTATCAGAGGATGAATACAGACAGCTACAGTAAAACACATTTTCACTCCCTGATTTCAGTAATCGCTTCAGTAACCAGCTTGACTGATTTTCTAATCTTATGACATCTACCATTATACTTTTACACAGCCGACAATTTGTCTAGACATTAGTATATTTTTATTGGCAATTGCTAATAAAAGTTATGTTGTATTTATCATAAAAACCACCTCATGGGTGTGTGCCCCAACAGACTGAACGTTAAATTGCCAAACGGCTGAGAAACTACCTCTCCCCCCAACGCGCTCAGACAAAACAATTCAGACAATAAAGACTTGTATTGCGGTTAAAAAAGGAGGCACGGTTTATTGAATTGGGCCTAACAGAGAATTATTGGCTACATTTATTTATTGCAGGCTGGGAAGGAAAAACGATGGATCAAAGAGAGAGATCTCTGACTGCCCTGGACATTTAACCCCTCCTATCCGCACTCCTACCCACCCCTAGCTATTTTAACCACCCCAAAATGACTATGATTGGGAAGCAAGGAGGGAAAACGCCTGCACCCAGCCTAGTATATACTCTTCCTTGGAACTATACATTCCTCACTCCCATTTTTCTGACTATATTTTCTTCATAGCAGCCAGTTACATAGGATCTTGCTGATCCTATTGTATTGCTGCAGGAGCTGAAAGGGGCTGATACAGCGTTACAATTACACATTTACACTGCTATGAAGTGTAGACCTGAGCAAAATTATTCTGCGTGAGGGGTGCATCAAAATTTTAATTTTTTTGTGAGTTAACACTTTTCTTTTGCACAGAGAACTTACAAATTGCATTATTTTATATTTAATGTATAAATTAGAGTTGAGCTTAGATACTTTATCTTTCATTCCTAATGTTATTGTTAAAGTTCTTACTTGCCTCCCCCTGCAGTTCAATGTTTTTGCCCAGGTCTACACTTACACTTGTTTTGCCCTTACTCCCATACACTGGATCAGCCCCTCCATCAATAGTAATGAGGACCCATAATACTTTTATCTAATTTAGAAATGACATACAATAGATTCCCCTGTTATTAGTAACAGTTTGATTCAGAGTTAAAAACAACATACAGTAATGATAAAAATGACATACAGTAGTTTTAGCCAATGTTATATACTGCATTTAAGCACCTACGGTAGTTTTCTCTGTTGTTACTAATGAATAATAATAGGGGAAAATATGTTATACCATTTTATCACTGAGTAAAACTACTGTAGGTATTTTTTATTAATGGAAAACTACTGTTTGTAATTTATAAGAAAATCTTATAAATCTACTGAAGGTTATTATTAATGGTGAAACAGGTTCTCCCATTATTAACAATGACCCACAATAGTTCTATCCTATACTGGAAATGAAATACATTAACTTTATATAGTAGTAAAAATAACATATAGTACTTTCCCTCATTATAAATAATGACCAGCAGTAGTTTTATACAGTATTAAAAAATGACATACAGTATTATATATTACATGCAGCATTGTCCTCATTATTATATATTACATGCAGTAGTATCCCCCATAAATAATATTATTACTATTATTATTGTTATTTTGCTTATTATTTGTAGTAGTAATAGTAATAATAGCAATAATAATAACTACAGTATCAATATTAATAATGAGGCATTGACTGAGCACCTCTTCTACCTATATCGCTTCCCCACATCTCAATAGCCGACTACACCCAATCACTGCATCTTATGTCCTACATAACAGGTTAGAACCAGCTGAAATACAGAGCTCGGTTATAAATTAACTTGCAGTATTATACATGTAAATGTTAGAAATAAATTATTCATTCCCATGAACTTCTATCTCGATATATCCTTTTGCATTCTGGAACTTGTTACTTGTGAAATCAACCAGCAAATGCTTTTGGCCAGCTTTATATGGAGTCACTGTTATGGGAATTGTAATGGTCTCATTCGGCTTTGNGGAGCCTCCACTAAAAAAAATAAAAAATAAGGTTGTTGTTAGCTGTATATACACCTACTATTAAAAATACCTTCAAATACATATACTATTTATTATTCTGTTTGAATTGTTAATTATTGCCTATCGTAACATTGTCCGATTGTCAAATGGTCCGATGCGTAACCCCATCCTCACGCATGCTCAGGACACTCATATGCAGTCACTTGCATGAGTACCACAATGAATTGGAGTTAAGGTAAATTCCGAAGTCTTTAGTAAGGAAATGCATTGACTATTTTGCCAGATTTATTTATTTATTTGTTATATGTATTAGCATTTTATTCTCATTAAACATTTAACACAATTGAAGGTTTTCCTGCTTTGTGTTTACACTATTTTCACCTAAAAATGTCAAAAAAGCAACTTTTAGAACTTTTATCTATATTCAAAGGGCAATACTGCATGGAGCCATCCAATATAACTACCCTGACAATCTTCCAGGCAGGGATGAGCTGTAAGTGAATTGTTTCAACATGAATGAGAGATATTACAATATAATAATATGATCTCATGCATAAAACATAACGATGACATGGTGGCTGGAGGCCAGCAATATATGACAATTCTTGGAACAGCTAAATTATACCGAGCCAACTGACTTGTCACAACTATGTTTAGCTCTACTCCAAGAAGAGTGTTCATGTGACTCTATACCTGCTGGAGTGCGGGAGGTCTTTTCATGTCCATGCTATGTGTGACTACTATCAAACTCAGGTTCCAGGCTGGCAAAGCATGCTGGGAATTTGTCACTGTCAACCTGTGCTATACAGTTCCCACGATAGATTCTAGTCACAGGAAAATGACGTTCATAACACATGACAGTCATGTAAACAACAACTTCTAATCTTACTTTATGGTGACTGGGTCTTTGAGTAGACCGCTTCCTTCTGCGGTCACCACTATGTCGCACACAGTTTTCTCAAGTGGGTTTGTGAATACTATTTCAGCTTCCACAGGTTTGTTCACTTCGGCTTTTCCCTTTAGCTGCAAATAAATAGAAACAAGATGAGTATAAAGAAGCTGGTGTAAAATACAGATGCCTCACAAATCATTTTTATTACATTAGACTTATGTACTATTGAACAAATGCGCAAGGTTACCAGTGGTCAAAACCATATCTCCCAACTTGCCATGGTCCTGGAGCGGGACACACAAGCCCCGCTTCGGCCCCGCCCAGGCCGACTCCGCCCTGTCGCACCCGACTCTGCCTCCGGCCACGCCTGACTCTGCCCAAGCCCCGCCCTGTCTCTGCACAAGACCCGCCCCTTTTGTGCAGTGAGTCGCGGTAAGTTATAATAAATAATAATTTTACACACTGAAGAATGTGAACTGATATCTGATTGGTTTCTATGGACAACTTCCCCATTTTCCAATCTCGCTGCTTAGTAAATATACCCCTTAGAGGCTGATTTAATTGTCTGCGGATAAGGGGAAAAAAACTGCCTTTTCCCGTCTTTTGTGGTAGCCAAAACTTGCTTCTTTGCAGTTTGCGTAGGGGGTGGGCAAAACAATTGAATCAGTATATCATAATATTAATACTAATAGTAATAGACCAGAAAAAGACCGTTGTACTCATGCACTTTTGCAAGGGGTCCACATAAACATAGGGTCGGCAAAAGGGGGGGGACAAATTGCGATGGACCCCGAACTCCACTCAAGCTGTTATGCGGAAAGGGGATTGGAGTGGATATCCTGGTTTGTGGGTGTCTCCACCCCTAATTGGCTTCCAGTGGTCACATGTCCTGGTTGCCNGGCAACCAGGACACTGTTCAGCGCAGGTGCTGTTCTTCTTGGTGCACTGATGTTGCATCCTGGTTGCTAGGCAGCTCGGACAACGTGTCTGTATCCTGGGGAGTGTACCAGGCCCGAGATTTCCATTTCAGGCCCTGCATAATCAGCCTCATCTAAATATAATAATTATTATTGGTAGTGATAGGAGTATATATTACAAATCATACCTTGATTTCAAATTTAGGATTATCCAGGACAATGTTTGTTTGCGTAATTACTGTCCCATTTAGTAGCTCCGAGGTACAGGCGGCTGTCACCTCAATGGCGTTGTCTGCAGACAGCAGGTCCTCATACTGAGCATAGGTTATGATCACTGGCTCGGCCTTCACTGAATAGAAGATAAAGGTTACTGTAGTGTGGGCTGATCAGATACAATAGTTACACATGGAGGTACGATATCAGAGCTATGAAGTATATCAAGCTAAACAATGATGTGGAGGATTCTCCAGTGTATATAGCTGACTATAGACGCAGGGGTAGAGATTGTAATCATTATGAAGATCTTCTCTGTATCAGTAATACACATTGTGCTGAATCCAGGCATCCCATGTCTATTGCTGCCATCACTACATTCACACCGGAATTAATGGACCTTCCATACCTAGGGAAAATTCTGGAAGCAAAGAAGTCTTAAGGAGCATAAAGAGAGGTAACACTCATATTTTTAACAGGCTAAAACTGAAATAAATCTAGCTCTCTGTAAGAAGGGTTCCTCTACAGTCTGGATGCGTCCGAAGGTGTTTTCAGAAGGTGAAGATTAGGGCCTATGCACTGTGTGGAATACAGGTAATAATACCAATGAAAAAGTACACAACAATGGCAAGACTTGATGTGTCCAAAGAATTCCAGAAAATATCACACAAAACACATATAGGAAGCTATGCATAAGCCATAGGTCACTGGCTATATATATATATATATATATATATATATATATATATATATATATATATATATAATGTCTTTTAGTAACAAGGCACCTAGAAGACTTCATCATAGTGAGTTTAATCGCTCATTAGCTGGATTCAAACATCTCATCCAAAGTTACGACGTTTCAACCACATTATGTGATTTTCATCAGGGTGCCAAATAATAGTGCAGATATTAATCCAGAAAATGAGCATTTAAACTCACCATGATGAAGTCTTCTGAGTGCCTCATTACTGAAAGACATTTTCTATTGTATACCCATGGGAGCACCAGGAGCAGTATCCATTAACACAGTGGAGTGCTGGTATTTACCTTCACATGTCTCCAGATGGACTTTCCTGCTCTCTTTTAGGAGTTCATGCAGTTCCTTCCTGGTGTATAGGACAGAGCATGCTCTGATGTCAACATTAAGAGTCTTTGAGTCTGTAGTCAGGTTTGTGATTGACAGAGAAAGATTCACATCTTTGCCGATAGCTCGTACACTGACCACCTTAAACTCTATGGATATCTCATTTTCAAGGCAAGGAGAAGTACAGACCTGGCTTATCATGTCCGCCATGGTTGGTGTAGACTTTCTGAAAAGACACAAAACAAAGATGAAACTAATACATAAGTAGAAAAGTATATACCATTGGATAAAAACATTAATCTATTTTAGAATGTAAATGTAACACAATATTAATAATAATAATGATGATGATGAATGCATTTACATGTATTTTGCATATACATGTGTGAATACTAATAGTAGTTTTGAGAATAGATGATTTAGAAGATAAAAATATAAAGAGGTGTTAAGAATAATTTCTATGATTCAGGGATTTATAAACAGCTCTTTATATTATTTCATTTTGTCCACCGCTAAGCAGTGACAGGGTTTGGGAAACAAGAGAAGACTCCTTGCACTAGCAGCGACCTCCTGTGCTATTAACCATTGCAACGCTACAGAGTCATTTCAGGACTTCCATTCATCTTACTGATGCAGTGAAGGAAAAAAAAAAAGAAAAAAAGCAATAAATCAATTTCGGGCCTCCTGTCATTCTGGGCCCAGAGAAATAGTTCCCCCTTCTTTCTCTCGGTGGCCCCGCTGATTCTCTGTGCATATCATGGGCAGAACAGTTTTATATTGGCTAAATTTAGCCACAAAATATTTCTTAAACATGCTAATGCCAATTACAGAACAACTGAACACAATCATTATTCAATTATTTATAATTGGTCCAGGTGTTGCAGCAGAGAAGAAACAAGGGAGGAATCAACTTCCCAGATCTTCGGCAATACGCTCAGAGACTGGTCCCATGGCATGGACTCTTTTACCAATATCCTAGTGGAGGGTGCCCTATATCTCTACAGTCTTTTCTGCACTCCCGTAGGATAGAGATTCCACAGGGGGTGGAAGATAACCCAATGATGATGTCCCTGTTGTGATCGTGGCAAGCTATATGATCAGAGCAGAGTCTCTGCATTTATGAAACGCTCTTGCTAGTGGATAACCCTGCCTTCCAGTCTGGTGAGGCACTTATCCCATTAATTCTAGGATGTCCAGGGGTATACATCGAATCCGATCACTAACTAACCCTTCCTAAAACATGTTTCTCCTCTTGCTCTGTGTTTAGGAGAGTTGGGAACTACTGCCAAACCATGTTCTAGCTATCTACCATGACACCCATTATATCTCCTTGGTAGTGTGAGAGTTGAGCTCAGTTCTAAAAGCCACTATGTACCTGGAAATGTTTTTTTTCTATAGGGGATATTTCTCACCGACTAGGTTTTACGAAACGGGTTGCCCCAAGTGTAACACGCAGGGGGCATCCTTCTACCCTATTATGTGGCATTGCCCACTTATTAAAAAATTCTGGTCTCAGGGTCAGTCGTATATTTCCCACAATCTTCTCAGTTATGTCCTGTTGACACCTCAATGGGCTATACTGGGTATCCGCAAATAAATACTCCAGAATAACTGTGGATCCACAAGCCCCCTCCAATGATGAAATTATTACAAACTATATTTTGTCTTCTGTATAGGGTGGTTGGAGGCCTCCTTACTTATTTTTGTCTGGCCATCCAGAAAAGTCAATAAAAGACCCTTTGATCTTTTATTGGATAAGTAGTTACTGACTTTTAATTTTAAATTAATGATTTCAGTCCCAATATTTTAACATGCAAAAGTTTAACTAGAATTCTTAAAAAAATATATATGTAGAGCGGACATTTAATAATTCCTTCTCCTTATCATACCAGTTACTTTGTTAGATGTTGACGCTGTTGGTAATACTTCAGCTAGTTAGTTATGCAGTCATTTTTTCTTTATATAATCTTAATCTAATAANTATATGTAATTAGGTAATTACAATGATTAATGAGATTGCTGTTCATAAACATAAGATAGATATATAAAGAAACTTTAAAATGTTGTGCTAAGGGCAAATTCAGAGATTTTTTTTTAATTTTCCTAAAATGTTTGCAAATTGATGTTCAAATAATTTAACAGACAATACATTATCTGATGGCTCTATTACAAAATAAATAACAAGTTTCTATCATGGGTCAGTGGGTATCACCAAGCGAAAGATCTGGAAGGATTTTCAAACATCAGACCAAATAATGTAGAAACGTGTTCATTTAAATGATAGCCACCTTACAACTATGTAAACACAGTACACATATTAACTTTCACTCAATGCAATAAATTCTGATTCCTGCATACACACAATGATTTACTGCCATCTCTTTGGTTTTATTTTTTCTTTACATTTGTTCTTCTGAGATTCTTCCATCTATACTATGTAAAATTGGGCATAATGAAGAGAATGCTCTCAATTTAAAATCACGTATATATATATATATATATATATATATATATATATATATATGTTACTATTCGGAGTCGTGCACCCACTTTCTATGCAGTAAATTATTGTTATTGTCACTTGATGTGTAGCTGGCCCAAGAAATCCTAGTGTCTGGATTTTCTGAACATAGTATATATATATATATATATATATATATATATATATATATATACATACCCTATATATAACAGTGAGTGAGGAGTGCTGTTTATAGTTAGGGCTACCTCAGCAGGAAGGCCTTAAAAGTGACAGGTGCTTATTATATCTTTACAGATTGTGTAACTGATATTTCTTAATTTTAGTTTACAGATAGTTTGACAGGTTAGGTACTCTTTAATGCTGGGACACAATCTCTCTTTCCCTTTTACCNTGAAATTTCATGAACTTGTGCAGATTAAACTATAAATTCATTTGAGCAACCGCCATTGGGTGTAATTAGGTCCTTTGTGCGAATATAATTGATCGTTTGTTAAGAGGCATTGTCACTCACAATCCCCTCCAGATCCATGCTACAGTGATGTGTCACGGCCACAGCGTTACACCGTAGGTTCCCAGCTGTCAGTACGGCTCAGGATCTCAGCTCTGCCATTGGTGTTTTTTGCTCCTACTCCTGACTATTGAGTGTCGCTCCTAGCTCTCTCCTTCTGATTATGGTGCTACCTTCTCTTCCTGTGTTTCCCTTGCCTCCCTGATAGCTCTGCTGCTTGTCAGTGGGTGAGTAAGTATTGGCCGCAGTTTGTTTCACACTTTGTCTGTGTTTCAGTTGTCGGTTCACAGGACATGCGACCTGCTGGGCGTCCTGCAGCTCCAGTCTGTCATCACCTTCAGGGGCCCCAGTGAAGACCAGGCTCTGGTTAGTCTCGGTAGACCTTCCTACTTACCCATTCCTGGTTCCTGTTCCGTCAGCTTCTGAGTGAATCACTTCTTTATTTTTACATACCTATTGCATTGTGCCAGCGCATATCGTTGAACCATTCACACTGATCACATATCAATGATCTTCCATGATGATTGTGTGAAAACCACATAGTCTGTACCCAGTTTTACTTACCTACCCAGACTTCTGACTTCAAGGGCTCTACTTATGTTTTATGATTCAAACACAAGGAAAATCACAGAAATAAGAATCAGAAAGTGTCTAAATCAAGTTCCAGTGTTTATTTTGAACTATTTATACAAAACTATGTATATTTAAATGAATCTTCCAACCAATCACACCAATAAATAGAGATGTTATTACATCCAATCAGATTTTACATAACATTTGCTTAATGAAAGTTATGGTATTTTTGTTGGATTTTTCCTCCTTAGAAACTCCATTTCATACCCCTCTATCACTTATAAGCAATATAACTGTATATTAGTTGGGTGTTACATTTATTACATACGTAATGTGGATAGATTGAATATATAATGATGGGATTTATACTGTGATATTGATTAATTAAGTATGGAGAAGCCAAAACTAAGCTCTTCCATCTGATTAAAAATGTGGCTGTTTAACTCTGGTATTCTTTATATGTGAGGATGATATACTGCTTAATATTTTACCGTACTGAACATATGGGGAATCGAAAACAGCGCTGGTGTATAAAAGTCCAGAAACTCAGTTGATGAGTCCACTTATGGGGTTCTCCAAAGTTCCACTCTTGGACCGTCTTGTTTAAAAATTCTCCGAAATATATAAAAGAAAATGACAAAGGGCACTAATAGTGCATTATCCTTTTAACCATATACGTGTTATATATAAAGACACTCTAGCTTCCTGAACGCAGATTAGGAGAGCGATTGCGGATATTGGTATTGTTATATGCTGATTATTGCTTTGATCTGGTACTAGTCAGTGTTACTATTTTTGTCTATTTTATGAGATTTTTTGGTATATTAAAAATACAATTTTAATGCTTATATTGGTCAACCATTGGTGAAGAGTGTCTTTATATATAACACATATATATGGTTAAAAGGATAATGCACTATTAGTGTCCTTTGTCATTTTCTTTTATATATTTTGGAGGAGATTTGTATTTTTAAACAAGATGGTCCAAGAGTGGAACTTTGGAGAACCCCATGAGTGGACTCATCAACTGAGTTTCTGGACTTTTATACACCAGCGATGTTTTCGATTCCCCGTATGTCCCCAATTATATGGTTATAACAAAGTTGGTAGCTTTGTAAGGGGATTAGCTTCAGAAGGTGAAGCGCTTCTGAAACTTCTTTTATTCTTTTATCTGGATATACTGCTTAATATTTCTTTTGTCCCATGGCCCTCCTTCAGGGTTATATATATATGATGGAGCTGTTCTTTATAGATCCTTGGCCACTAGATACAACAGTAATGGCCATTACCAAGACATTTGACGCGCATGTGCATAAACAGATGAAGAATGTGGCCAGCATGCAGAAAATGGCCCAAACTCCTTAATCTGAATCCAGTCCTGCATATATACAATATATTATATTTGCTGAAAAAGTTGCTGAAAAAGTGACAAAATTGTCTTAAAATGCAGTGGCCCATGCTGTGTAGCCAGCATTACTATTTATTCATCATACAAGGTCTATAAAACTGGTAAGGGGGGGAAGGTGGTGCAATTCCCTTCTCCGTAATGGACAGTCAGTAACTGATGAGCCTATATGACTGAAATGGTGGCATTTCAGTCATAGAGACTTGCAGTTTGCTCACTGGCTTGTGGCTTTTCCCACACATTGGATGTAGTTTCTCAGCAGCATGATGCTAACTAACTCCCACATCCTGAAAATATTTTCACGTCCCTGAAATGCTTTTAGGTCTTCATGTTTAACTGGCAATCTATCCGTGCAAAATAAAGCAAATAATTAATACATTCAATAAAAATGGTATAAACAGAATGAAGTTATATAGGTGAATGGTTATATGCTGAATTGGCGCAGTCTGCCAAGCATATTTCGAATACAAATTTACACAACCTGATCATTAAATTACAAAATTTCAGTAAATAAGAGAAGAGCAATATTGAAATATAGTATACATATATAGTATAGTAAAATATAGTAGACAATATAGTATTATAACATAGTATAATATAGAACAGTTTTACCTTGTTATGTCTGACCTGGTTCCTGGTGGAGACTCTGCAGCATTACCCTCTCCGCACACGAATCAGGTGAGAAATCTCCACTGAATCAGATCTGTTGCTCCGCTGGTGTTCTCATCTCAATCAGCAACAAATTAATAATAAATGTTAGTCAGCTCTGAACATCTTTTTGTGCGGTATAAACACACCCGGTTTAACCTGAAACTCTAGTTTGTGACTCGATCGAATCAAGAACATCCTGATCATCCTTTTATTTTTTAATTCCATGCCTTTGTGGGTTTTCCTATGTGTGTCATGTAATCTTTCTGAGGTCTACATTGTAATCAAGTAATAACGGCCAGCTGACTTTATTGATTATTAAATCAAAACTGATCATCATGTCCTCATGGTAATTACATTCATTTACACTAAAGGTGTAAGGTATAATTAGGTGTCAGTGCAGTGCTTATTCGCCCTTCACATTGATCACTTCTTGATATCAGAGTGGAAAAGTTAAGTGGTGATATGGAAAAATAATAGAAGCGAATAGGGGTTTATAACTTTTTAAATAAACTATTGGGAAAAGTGACAAAATGTATGCACCCTAAACAAGAGGGGAGAAAAAAACAACCCCCCCCCAATGTGAAGGGGCAATCGCCCCCCTCTGGAGGGCAATCAGCCTTACAGATTCCATGTATGAACGGGTAAAGTGCCTTCTGAGCACCTTAACCGATCCTACAGTGTAACAGGAGTGCCTGCTACATAGTGAGGGTAGGAGACTAGCCCCCTCAATGTAAAATGTTGAATACACCTGCTGAATACACTATACTATTATATATACTGGATAGCAGCATATTGTGGCACATTTAGTTCAGAATTTTTTTATATATAAAAGTATTTAAGTTAAATTTAAATTAAGTTAAGTTAACTTTCTACATTAAAACAAAAGAACTACAAAAATGTATATGGTTTCTTTTAATTATGTTCAAAATAAATTATTCCTTTCAAATACAACACTAAAATTGTAACAATTAAAATTAATTATTAAAAAAAATACTTTTAAACATGCTAAACTTTATTAATTAAAGTTAATAAAAATAAGCCAAAATCAGGTTTAAGAAATAATCATCATGGATCTGGAGTGGAGTGTGTAAATCATATCATGATCCCTTATATATGAATCTCATCTATGCACTAAGGGGCTTATCCAGACGTATCCAGAGCGTGTTCCTTGTTGCATTCACATGTTGTGTGTCTTCTTAATGCAGTCCCCCAGCACTCCCTTGTACAGTGACCTTCCCTTGAATTAGGATTCTCCCTGAAGGTTAGGATAGCGTGGTGCTCTGACTGCAGAACCCTGCTGTTACTTCGGTCAACCCTCTGACCACTGGTTGGTGGTCAACCATTATTCCTTTGTTTTAAGATATTTAACATTCATTAAGTTCATCTGTTTGTTTCATTCATTCATTACTTCATTAATTCATTCACCAAAATATACAAAAATATATTTATAAATACTTTTTTGTATTGTGTGATCCATGTTTATTGGGATACCAAGAATGTGTAATATGCAAAATCTATACCTTACTGCTTGTTGTGAATTGAAGTGTGTGCGTTCTGGGTGACAATCAGATGAAAGGTAAAGCCGGTTTATTGCACGGGTGTTTGGTTAACAAAAAAAATAGGCACACCCCATGTACTGTAGATAAAATACAGTTTATGTAACTCTATGGCTGGCATTAGTTCAAGTAAATCATAAAACAAAGCATTAATTGAAAGATAATGGGGTATATTTACTAAGCCGCGAGTTTGCAGTGAGATTGGAAAGTGGAGATGTTGCCCATGACAACCAATCAGATTCGAGTTCACATTCTCCAGTGTGTAAAATGAAACTGAAAGCTTGAATCTGATTGGTTGCCATCGGCAACATCTCCACTTTCCAATCTCACTGCAAACTCGCGGCTTAGTAAATATACCCCTTTATCTGCAAAGCATAAATCCTCCATTGCACAAAAGAATAGACTTTTATGGACAATTGCGGTTATCTCTGGAATGAAAGCTAACCAGAACACTTGGGTAAATCAGAAGAAGATAGGTTTTAGCTTATTTATTAAGCACCGAGTGTTGTCGCCAGTCAATATGTTTCGCAGAATGAAAAGTGGTGCCTTTCCCAGGTGAATTAACCTATCTTGTTAGCCATCAATGTATTTCTAATAGGAAGCCCTATATAAAGGAGGCTGTTTGTGCAGGAAGCAAGCAAGGATGTGTGATCTGGGCCATGTGAATGAGAAGAGGACCCTGATCATCACCAGTCCCAGGTAGAGCCCTAGCGGGGGAATACTTTTTTGTTGCGTTTGGACCTGGCCTCTCTGTCTGATCAGGAGGTAATACAATTTTTCTGCCTCAACTGCACAAACTTCCTAAGCATATATATGTCCAGATACATCTTGGCCTCATTCAGTTTCTCAGCTGCATAAATGAATGTGTGCCCTTCACTTTCCAGCCACTGGCTCTTTACAGTCTGTGTTAGGCAGAGTGATTTTGGCATTTCACTGATGACATTCTCCAGACACTTATCTTAAGTGTTAATTGTGTATGTAAAATATTTTGCAGGCAGCCATGATCACTGGAGACCCATCTGTATTTGGAGCCAAAGATTTATTTATATACAAATAGGCATTTCTACCACTCCCTCAATGTGCTGGTGGTCTGGGATACTAAACAAATAATAATGAGTGTGTTTGCTGGCTATCCTGGTTCATGCCAATCTCCTATATCTTGAAACAGTCAATTATGTTTGCCAAATTTGAACATGGTGAAATGCCTGAGGGTTGCCTGTTGGCTTTTTGTTTGTTTTTTTTTTTTTATAAAAATATAAGGCTGCTATTCAGTGTTGATATATATATATATATATATATATATATATATATATATATATTAGCAGTTTGCATTGGGGTAATACTTGCGTCTTTTTGTTTCATGTCTCATAGAGCTGCATATAAAAAGTCTTGAGTAGATCAGCACAACCATTTTCCCATCTTCACTGGGAATTGAATCGTTCCTTAAAAATCTGGGTTCTATGTCTGGTAGTCAGCTTTTGTATAAATCATTGAAGTTTCCAGATTTGTGTGTTCTTGTTGTATACTCCACAATCTGGCCTCATCTAACCATGGTCAGATGAATTAGTAGCAGATGGGGCAGAAAAAACATAAATATATAAAACATATGCTTCCAAATATTAGTAAAAACTTGTGCACAGTACTCCTCATTAAACAGGGTCACTGGCAGGGGCGGACTGGCGCAGGTGTCAGGATGCCAGATTCGCTCAACCTTTTTCCTCAGAGATCTTGGTCCTTTGAAGCTGACAGGATATCTCACAGAGTCACCCTACTTGGGAGACTATGGGCGGTATGTAACACAGTTTCAATCTCTCTAAACACACTCTGGCAGTCTGCCTGATCCCTTTTTTATATTCTTTCTTCTTTCCCACTGTCATTTATCTCACAGACTTACTACCTCACAGTCCTTTTATCACCTCCCTCCCTCCTGCTTTTTTGACTTAGCAACCCCTTGTGTCACATGACTGAGATGCGTGGAGCTTAGCCTAGGGGCCTCTGTGCTAACACTGGGTAATCTTGGACAAAAGCCAATATATAAAAGGGTACCAGATTATCATTACTGTTCAAAAACTATCCTGGCAACATTGAAAAACATACAGCGGCTTAACACTTCTATAGCATATAAAAACATTATATAACAGGTTACGTCCTGCCTCAATGGGCATTGTGTTTATTTTGCTCATGTTGGTATGTTATTTATACATTTAAATAGTGTGTGTAACAGTTAGAGTTAAAGTAACTACCGTAGGTTGGGCATATGAAAATAATAAATTACTATTTTAATTTTGACCAAAAAAAGCAATCTTTTGTTAAACAAAAAAAGTAATTGAGATGTTTTATGCATGTTAAATGGTAATTTAATATATCAAACAAAAAAATTCATTTGAGATTTACAACCTTCGGATAAAGGTGGTTAACGACACCTTGTGCGTGCACCTTTGCCTCTACCTTGTGGTGAAGCACTCATGGATGGTGTTTCCCTTGGAGTCGTTTCTGATGAAGTGCTGGCTTCCATGATGGTTTTGCTAAAATGTTACAGCTGATAGACTTCTCGCATAGTGTATATTTTTGTGTGAATTTCACTCCTTACTTGCCCGCAAATCATCTTGGACACCTTGCAGGATATTGTTTTGTTGGTCGAGGAGCACATTTTGCTGCTCTATTGCTGCACATGGTCACTTCCCCATTAACAAGAAGCCAGCTTTGTGGCATTTCTGGTCACGGTGGAGCATGTGGTGATGTCTCTCTTTCCCATGCAATAATTGCCTTTGTAAATGGTTAATAATGTGTGAATCACATCATTCACATTTTTCTCTCTTGCGCCGGCTGAGATGTTGTTGCTTGAATGTTGGTCTCAACAGTGTGTGTCCTCCTGCTGCTTCTGGCAAGTTTGCAGAAGCTGGTGGGGGAGTTGCTTCTGGCACCAAGGTGAGTATTATGAATTAATTATGCAATTATGAAAGTAACAATTGTAACTTAAGTTGCAAAGACTTCAACTTCAAAATGTTTAAAATACACACACATGCTCAAAACACACACATTGCTATTGTACCAATCTTATATATTACCAATCTTAATGAAAATAGGTCAATAAGCATTAGACACATGTACGGACACTAACACATGTCAAAATGGTGGATACATTTTTTTTTAAATATAGGAACCCAAAAAAAGGATAACACTTAAAAACATTTTAAAATAGTGGCATGAAAAAACCAAGCACTAACATTATGTTTATTACCAGGGCCGCCATCAGGGGGGGGACAGCCAGGCCTACTGTCCCGGGCCCGGCCGTCCCTCCAACCCCCCAGCAGTGGCCCGGCGCCCTGTACTGGGCACCGGCCACTGCCGGCAGCCAGCATAACTTCACATAGACGCCATATTTGGCGTCTATGTGCCTTTAAAAAGGCCCGGTGGCCTCCGCAGTGACGCCGTGACGTCATGACGTCACGGCGTCCTGTCATTTTGTGGGGGGCCCGGCCGCCCGGAGTCCCGGGCCCGGCCGTTTGTGACGGCGGCCCTGTTTATTACTACAAAATAAATAACATTTTAGTTTTAACACTTTACCAGATACTTCCACATGGAACCTGTGAATCTTCTGGAAGTATTGGACACACAGACAGATCCTTTAACATTTGGAGATGGTTCGCTTGGTTTTTTTGTTTTTTTTATATGTAAACAAGAAATAATTAAAAGGCATTTTTAGAAATTTAAATATTCAGCGAATAATATGCAAATATTCCTTTCGTACGAGGGAAAATTTAAGCCTTTTTAAAAAGACACAAAGTTTCAGTACTGTACTAGACCAATGCATGGCCAGCTTTTTCCAGCCATGCGCCACTGAACTGGGCCCTTTCACATGGCATTTTTTCTCTGAGAATCGTTTCCTGCAGTTAGCCTGTCTTGATTTGTATGGATCCACAGCATTAACAGTAACTATCCCGCCGCCTGTTTTTGCAGGCATGGCTGGTAGTAGCTGCTATAACCCCTAGCATGTCATCATACACTGGAAACTGCCTCCACGAAGCTCCATAACTGCCTCCACAGACAGAAAAAGCAAAAAACACATGCGAACAACACTGACTAACAAATACACTCACACACCACGCACAATAACACAGAAGATAGGGAAAAATTTTGACAAAAAAAAACACTAGACAGAAAATCTCAAAATAACCACTCAAAAACACGATTGCAAATAGCACCAGCTCACATTCTCTCTTTAACTCCTATAAACGCACTCTCATGAACAAACTCACTGCCAACTGGTGAAGGCAAGATATTAAAAATAAACAAACCAAGATGACCAATCGCCATGACAAAAATACACCATTTTGAGGTGAAATTAACTCGTCTCACTGAAAACTTCCTGAACCAAATTGACGAAACTCGACGGAGAGATAAAATTGCCTAAGTAACTCGACTAATAGTAAATTCATCATCTTGAAGGAGGAACTATTGGAAATGTCAATGCTTCCAACTAGAAATAGACTATGATTCGCCAACACCAGACAAATAAAACTATTGAATGATGTTTCCCTTTTGGATTTTCTACCTTTTTGTTGTTGTATGTGGGCAAGTGATGGTACTTGGGTGACTCTGGATGAATAATTTCCCTTGTTATGTTATGTTTTTCAGTACAGTATTGTCAGTATTATCCCTGTTATGAACACAATGCAATGCTCACATTACAATAGAGCTTGTTAAATGTTTATTTCCAAACTTTTAAATAGGAAAAGCAAAGTGACTGACAATAGAAACCAGAAAAAAGCCCCAGCATCACTGCAGTTAACCAGTAACCAATTATGCTATTCTATCTGTAAAATAAAATGCAGAAATATCAGTTACGCATTCTTGTAAGCATGTGATAAACCCCCTGCCCCGTCAAGGCTTTTTTGCTAAGGGGGTCCTAACTCTAAACAGTGAGAGTCCCATAATAGGGTCACATGTAAATGTTTCCAAATTGAGAGCTAACTCACCTAGAGGCACCCCAAGGCTCATGTGAACCAGTACTCCTTCTTAGCTACTGGTCCCATGGAAGCCAAACAAATACATATACATACTGTACATATGTTTGTTTTCTCTGTGTAGAGTTACCCCTGCCTTTCATGCATCTGCAGTTAATTTACAAATTGATTTGAGCAACCACCATTCTGTGCATATATGACAATAGAAACCAACCAAATTCTAACTATCCTTTGTCAATTACAAATACCATCATCAACATGTTTCTGTTTTAGAAGATTTAATAAATGGTTAAGGACCTTAACATATGTTACTTAAATATTATTTAATTCTTGTTTCGTTATGTTCCCTTCAGGGGCGGTAGTATACATTGTATTTTGTGTTACTAAGGGCAGTGTCTGATATTTTTGGATTTATTTGTCTTTCAGATTTTGTTCTCTGACAACTGAAACACTCCGTATTTTTATATGGTGAAATAATGTCATGTGTCTTGTGCTGCACTCACCTCACTGTATATCCGAGGTATATCTGAATCAGATAGCTGGGTATTTTAAGTTTCTTCTCATGAATGCAGCTATTGTATTTTGTGGCAACGCCTTTTGAAACATAGTAACCAAAGTAACCGAAAATAAAAAACAAAAAACTGTGAGTCACGTTCCTTGTTCTAGCTTGCTACAAAATCAAATATATTTCTGTTTCTGAGAATTGTCAGAATGAGTTCTATAAGAGTAGTAAATGTGCATCAGATGTTGTTGATACAGAATGAACTTCTTTGGACTGATTCAAAGTTGCGAGTAATTATGTAAATGATGCAACTAGAGCAGGAAAAATAGATCCTTTTAGAAACACATGCAGTGCACATGCACTGTTGTTATGGTCCGAGCTCCTACTCTGCACAGGCTCGAGAAGACTACTACCATTGCTTGTATGGTCATACCTCCCAACTGTCCCGATTTCAACGAGACAGTCCCACTTTTGGGTGAATGACCTGCTGTCCCGACCACGTACCAGTCTTGTAATTGGACAAACTTGCAGGTTTTTGCAAAGACTGTACTTTTTTTCAGCGTCCTATTCAGAGCAGAATCACACCCCGCTGGATAGACTTGACCCTGTGGCCACACATCATGTGGGCCTAAAACTCTGAATCCGGTCCCAGGGTGGATATAAATCTCTATGATGCAATTTCTTATCCTGGCAATCAGATCTTCCCCCCTTAACACAAATCAGGATCTGCCCCATAGTCATTTATATAGTTATACTGGAGCCTAAATTTATTAAAATGCGGGATTATAGCTCACATTATATAAAATGAAACTGAGAGCTTGGATCTAATTGGTTGCTATGGGTGACATGCCCACTTTTCCAATCTAAAATTCTAATTTTCGACCACCCTTTTTTCAAACATGTGCAGTGAAATATGTGTACACAATCTGAATGAGCTTTTTTGTATTTAAATTTTTACAATACCATTTTTTTATCTTAATCACCTAATAAAGACTTAATATATGATAATAATGGTAAATTAATTAACAAACTAACACTGAAGTAGTAATTTAATAACACTAAGCAACAGCATCACAGCAAGCATCAATATAATACACCTACACATCAATGATAATACACCTACACTTCCTAAACATAGTTAGAGATCAAAATGCTCCATCACAAGTTTATTTTGCTTACTACGGAGAATAGTCTTTGTAGGATATCCTGGAGCTGTTACTCAAGATCAAGCCACGACAAGTGTTTGGGAAAGATTCTTTATTGTCTTGTAAACCTTAGTGTCTTCTGTTAAAGGATCTTTTTTTTAAAATAGCAATTATATATTAAGGTTCTAAGATTCCAATATACGTATATACTTTAAAACGAGTCCAGTCTCAGATAAACGGTTCATGGATGTGGGCCTAAATTCACTAAGCGGAGAGTTTGCTGGTGAATTTGAAAGGTGGTGAAGTTGCCCATAGCAACCAATCAGATTCAAGCTCTCAGTTTCATTTTGCATACTGGAGCATGTGAGCTCGAATCTGATTGGTTGCTATGGGCAACTTCACCACCTTTCAAATTCACCAGCAAACTCTCCGCTTATTGAATTTAGGCCGTGGTCCGCCATTCAGACAGTCACACCTAATGAAATAATGGCTCTGAGACACTTTTATTGCAGTTCAAAAATTGGGCACAGTTTATTCACTGTAACGGATTTTGCTATAAATTTTTGCTTAGACATTGAGGAGTCAGTGACGTTCAACCTGCCAAACATAAAGAAGACAAATATCCATGTGCTCCAGCAGACAACATCTCATTACTTGCACGCCCCAATCTTCAGGAGGTGGCAGACTAGGACAATACCATAGGGCATGTCTTCCTGTTGGCTTTCCAAGAGGCAATTTATGTTCCAGCTGAACTATCAGCCCCTTCACCTTGCAGCATATACTTCCTACTGTGATGCTTCCTACTGCTAACCCACCAGTAGGGTTAGCTTGTTGATCATCACAATGCTAATCAAGCTAGTATTGGCTTAAATAAACTTTAAGATTAAATGTCTAAGCAGACTAATGCAATCCTGTGAGAGACCCAGGGACATCACATTTATTTTTTAAGTTTTGTAAAAGCTAAAAGACATTTAATAATATCTTTTGGGTATAACTGTAGAGTATGTTCTGTAAAATACACTTTATAGGTGAAGTCTAATCTAACATTTTAATATCTTGGCATTTCTTAATAACACAAAACAGTAGTGACTGTAGCAGTAAAGTTAAAGCTTTGCTATGCAAAGGACATACCGGTAGTCCTCATCTGAGCATATCTATGAAGGCATCATTGTGATTTGTCTAATTGTTCTCTTCTAATTTATTTTCTTTTAAACTACGGTATGTGATACGATCAGTTACTGAAGTCAAATCAAACTGAAACTCCTTCTTATTCTTTGTAACATACCAATGTTTTTATTACAACTTAATTTTGAAACCGGTTTCTCCCTTTCCTTACTTTTCTCCATCCACGACTCTGCTCTGTTATAAATAGCATTAATAATAATCATTATAATATAAATAATAATAATAATAATAATAATAATAATAATAATAATAATAATTGTATAAGCCAAAGCTGCCTAGTGGAAGTACATGTGACCTAACCAAGAGACTTGCCAGAAAACAAATGCATTATTACAATATCTAATGCAACTATAGCATAATTGGACATATACCATGAAACACTTATTCTGAAGTAAAAATTAGGGAGGGAAATATGTCTTTTGAGAGATAATATAATACACAAAGGTGGAAGTTCTTATACATAAGGCAGCAATCTGGGCATGATAAGACACCTGATGACGGGCATAAACAGGAAACATATATCATTTAACTACTTTCTATGAATCAACGTGAGAGTGTTTATTACATGATTTATATACCATAGAAATATGCAAACAACTAAAATAAGTAAATGTTCTCTTTACATTTAGTTTTTCAAGAAAACACTTAAACAGACTAAATATACATTTTTATAACTTTATTAGCAATACAATTACATGTTTAGATTTGCACACAGTATATATTCATTTGCAATATGGTATGGTATCAAAAGTCTAAGTTTGAGCATGAGAGACAATTATTATATATCGGTAACAACCCATCATTTTGCTTGTACAGTATAGAAAATGAAAGGTAACTTTTATCACCTGTCATACATAAAATCCACTTCTTATTCACTTGTCTTTTTGAAAAATTTCCATAAATGTCCTCAGTGTGTGTAACTGTTATGATGAATGCATATTGTTGAATTAGCTCAATCATGTGGAGGATAAAGGACATAGTGAAACATATAGCTAAGTACTCTGGTATGCTGTAAAAATATATTTCACCTTGTAAAGCAATGCTCGTAAATAATGATGTCTTCAAGATTATATGTCACCTGTGTTTTTATGTAAATTGCTCTTCATACCAAATCTATTTCTCATGTACCATGTAATTATCAGCATATATTAAAACCAATGTGCAGGAGTGCATTCTACATTTGTTACACAATGGTTGTTAAAATCAGTAGATAAGATCCATATACCAAGTTCTGTGACCCTTCTGTGCATTACCTTGACAGATGTTACAAAGTCAATCTCATTGTGAAAGGAACAGATAAGATAGAGATGTGTATACAGTGCATGGGGCTGTATATCCGCATGCCTGATGGGGCGGAGGTAGGCATGCAGATGGCAAATCCGCACTGGGCACTAAAGGTTGCTTTATAGATGCGTCAAGTCGCATGCAAAATCTGGGCCATTTCATCTGGGTAAGGCACCTCATTTACAATGATGAATTTGAAGCCATCTTGCGTGTGATCGACTCTTTTTAAAAAACGATTTGGAATCGAGACATTTACAAGCCATTTCAATAGAAATCAATGGTTAGTAAATAAAATAATGGCCAAATTGAGCACCAAAACGTATCGTTGAGGCGAGATGACCAAATTGACCTTTAGTAAATTTCCCCCAATGTCTCCATAACTGGTCCAGCACTTGTGCAATGCTCCAATTTTTTTTGTTCAGGATGCAATTGCATTGAAATAATTAAATAGGCATTTATAGTCACATATGGTCACGGTTCCGGAGATCGGTCTGGTCAATCTCCCTCTGCTTCACGTTAAGCCTCCCACTTCCTGTGGTCGTGTGCCAGCAGCGGGACCACTCACAGCGCATGCAGGACCCGGAAGTAGTTGGGTCTTCATGTCCCTTGACTGGCTTGCCTCTTGCTCCTCTCCCCATTGTCTGCACTTACACATGCTGCAGGTTATAGCATTTGGTCCCTCACTCATTGGCTGCTATAATCAGCTCCTGGTCTGTCCGTCCAGCCTTCCCTGGTTCTCTAGCCTTGCTCCTTGCTTTCCTCCCTTGTCCTGCTCCATGCCTCAGTTCCTTGTCTCCTCTTTCCTTCCCTTAGTCCTCGGTCTCCATTACCTCCCACTTCTACCATCTCTGCCTGCTCCAGCCCACTGTCTTTCTGGTCTCCCCACCTCATTCATCATCCACTATTTTTGTCCATTCAGTTTTCCTCCTCTTCCAGCTTCTTTACTTTCTGCTACCATCTCAGTCTGCTCCAACCATCTCTCTCTTTTGGTGTCCCACCTCACTCATCACCTGCTTTTGTTCCTTCAGCTTTTTCCTTCCTTCCTTCTGTTCTTCTGACCCCATGCATCTCTTCTCTCCTCTCTCTCTCTCTCTCTCTCTCCTTTCTCCCTCTCACTCTCCTTTCTCCCTCTCTCTCTCTTGCTCTCTCTCTCTTTGGTGTTATACATAGTGTTAGTTTTGTTAGTCTTGTCTGTCTTTGCCCATTTGTTCCTTGTCTGCGTGCCTGTTAGTCTGTCTTGTCTGTCTGTGCCCAGTGTTCCCGTCAGGGCTTTTTGGTTACCTAGGGGGTGGATTAGCCTGGGCCGCGACCTGCCTCTGCCTTGCTGCTACTGGAGAACACCAGGCAGGGGTTATACTCCGCGCCCAGACTTCCCACTGGTGCTCCTATTAATGTTCCTGCCTATCTGCCGGTCCGTCCTGCCCAGTAGTAACACATATACAATAGGAGTTCAAACTGTAGGAGACTACATGAACCAATGAACCAAACTAAACCAAACTTCTTCATTACTGGTGCCATGCTATGCGGTCCAATGCCAAAGATGATTTCCCAATTGCATCCAGCTGAAGGCCCATTAATAGATCATAATTGCAGCGGGACAGTCCTGCTTTTGGGGGACTGTCCCGCTGTCCCTCCCGCTTCTCAGTTTGTCCCACTAAGGGGCATCAAAAGGGGTGGAGCTTGGGTGGTAAGGAGGAGTCAGGGTGTGTCTGGGCAGAGTCGGGTGGGTCCAGCTGCGGGGCTTATGTGTCCCGCCGCCCGGACGGTATATGTTGGGAGGTATGCCATTCCTTACTTACAATCTCTGCCTAAATTAACAAAGCAGGAAGATTGAAAAGAGGGGATGTTGCCCATAGCAACCAATCAGAGTTAAGCTCTTAGTTTCATTTTACATACTGGAGAATGTGAGTTTGAATCTGAGTGGTTGCTATGGGCAACATCCCCACTTTTCAATGTCCCTGCTTAGTAGATTTAGGCCCACATGTTCAGTGCAATAATAGTGACATGACTTATCCTAGATTAGCATCAATATGGCATAATGTGTTGCCAAAATGCTGTAGGTGACATACTAAGGTTATGTTAATGAAATCTTTTAAACTAATCTTTTAATCAAGCAATCTTTTTAATAATTTAATGAATGTAAATTTGTTTTTAAATAAAACTTCATCTGTGATCAGAACTCCAGCATTTCTATGAAGATTCAAATTCATATACAGTAGAATGTAGTATATAATAGGAATTCTGAATTTATTTACCTTTGTTTTATGAGATTATTATTATAATATAATTCTTGTTATTATTATTAATAATATTATTGTTATCATTATCATTATTACTATATAGACGGACCAGTTTCTGACTGTAAAACCAATGTGTATTATATAATTCATATATAACAACACCTTACATACAGTTTGTATGTTTTTCCAGCATAAAGTAATAATGTAAGATGATGTATGTAGGATTAGATTAAATATCAACCCCATGGTGTCTGTTATTTTAGAGGGTGTAATAAAATAAAGACAGGGCTGACATACACCAAAGGTGATGAGATGGGATGGATCATGTGAGTGTTTTAACAGGTATGCATAATAAGGTTGACTAAGAGAAAACTGACTGGCGTAATATATTTGTAGAAACCAGTGATAGATATGTCAGGTATATAGGGATGTGAATGGCTAATTTCAGTTTTGTATGTAGTTTCAGGGCATTTACTTGACTAAAAAGCTTGCGCGTGTTATAGCCACCATTTCTAGTATACATTACACTGTAGCACCATGCACTTAAGCCACAAGTGTGGTTTTATGCATAGCAGCATAAAGCTTGGCTGCTTCCCTAGGAATCCTGAGATACCTGTTATGTAGCAGGACTGAAGGGTTTATATAGTGTATATCCCATCTCCTATGGAGGTAAAGGTTCCTTCAGAAACCCTGAGCATTAATCTTTTCCAGCTTTTGGCTTTAACTCAATTTAACAAGGAGTATAGCCAGAGGGTGGGGAGGGGTAGGCTTAGGATTAGGTTAGTTGAAAAAGGGACGGCTATGGACTGGTTAGTCTTTGGAAAGTGCAAGGATTATATAAGGTTAGGGTTAGGCTGCCGAGAAGGATGGTTAATAGAAGGAGAATGTTATGATTGGGCTGCAGGGAGGGGGATTGTTTACAGAGTAGGGTAGTTAGGGTTATGCTGTATGGAAGTTGAGGGATACTGTAATTGAAGAGGAAGGTTAGGGTGAGGATTAGGTTAAGGCTTAGGGTAATGGAAAAACCTGGTAATTCAACAGTTCTTAGATCGCACCTAATCTTCACTGGGAAGTCTTCTAAGGTCCCTTGTCAATGTAAAGTTGCTGGGTATGGCTCTGTTAATATTGGGCCATTCAGACCGGTGAACCCCATCTGCTAAGTGGTATGACTATAAACCCACAAACTTTAATATTGGTGGATTAATAACTTTTTTGCATTCATCCCAATATTGGAATGGGGATTGGGGATGTGATTCTACCACAACTGGGTGCAATTGTTAATGTACAGAAAAAGTGGCCTTGACTTGGGTCACAAGTAACTTTCTGATAACATTCCCAGTGTTTCAAAAACCCTTATAATCCACTGCTATCTGCTCAGCTTGTCAATGCGTGCGCAGAATAGCCACCCCGTGCTGGAACAAATCCATAGCTGGGAGTTAATCCTAAATAAAGAAATATAAGAAATATTGTCACAGGGAGCATCATAAAGATGATTTTAAGGCTTTAAAATGAGATGTTAAAAAACTTTTGATGCCTTACCTTATATATTCACAACCCAAACCATATTCCCGATTTACTTTCCTGAACCAAAGGAAGTGTGGAAGTGCAATATATTATTCTGATAGAAATAAAGTTATTATTTTGTATTTTTATTTGTTATTTTATTTGATAATTATCTGCCATGTCACATCATTTCCATTTCGTGCAACTAGTTCAGCGGGTTTTATGTTTTGTAAGTGCGACTTATGTCTTAGATAACTGACATCATGACTGATCATTCACAGGTGACTACTCGCAACTTGTCAAGTGGAGTGATGATAGTGTGAATGTAACGATTGTAATACAACATCTCGTACTCATCGGAATAAATAATAACTGCTTGCGTCATGTGATGGCTTGGCTTGTGTGTTTCTTCTACCTGCTATTTCCTTAGAAGTCATTGCATGTGTTCATTTAGTCTGTTGTTAGTGCTTAAGATATCTATTTTACATAAGTGTGCAGGTACTTTTGTTTTTTCAAATGTTTGAACAGTGGTTTAGAGTTTATGACTTTTATGTCTCCAGTATTTCCTAACATGTAATGAGATGAATTTGCATCACAAAACTCTAAAGCAACTCTACAGTATACAATACCGTGTTTCCCCAATAATAAGACACAGGGTGGCTTATCCATGCAGTGAATTTAAGCCCCAATCCATCAATGGTCTCCTGCTCTTATAGACCAGCTTCCCAGTTGCTATGCACTCAGTAACGTTTTGTACCTTTTCTCATGGTGGTCATTAGGGACAACTAGTGAACATGACCAGGCCTGTCCTGTAGAATTGTCATTGCTCATATGGTTGGTTGGGTCCTTGGAATGTATCAGCGACTAAAGTGGACATTTGGAAGTGACTGCATGGAACTTGTTTCTATGTTAAAATAAAAGAAGTGAATTGTAGGAGATGAGATGGTGTGGCATACTACCACATAAACCCAACTTTGATCTCTGGTTAAATTAGGTTATTATGGATATAAAGCAGCCCTAATCTGATCCCAACATATGGAAACAGGAAAAAACTTGAACCTGGTCCATTGTGATCATTGATATTATTGATCTCTTGAACTAATGTGCCTGGTTGACTTTACACATCACTAAGAACTTCATCTATTCTAACTATTTTATTAACTACTGAACGCAGAGTCTTGGCTGTCATTCATTATTGTGAAATGTTTCATGATTCAGCATCAGAGGAGTTGCATCTTTTACCTAAATGAATTCCACACCCTGACGTTTCTCCTGCAGGTACAGTATCCCGTGTACTCTTGTCGCTCTGTTAGCCAATAGTAGCTGCTTCTATTTCTGAATCCTCCACTATCAGTTCCTACACCTGTCATAGAAGGACTTGAAAGTGTCTTCTTAGAATGGAAAGAAGATGTCTCCAGATCAGACATTCCAGGCTCATGAATTTTCTGAATGATCTGAAACTCCCTCCTCATTGTTACCTTGTATAGGTGAGAACAGGTCATGAGCAGCTCCCGTGCATTCACAGAACTACTGAGAATCCAATTTACTGTTCTTCTGGCACTGCATAAATCATCTGACAGCATTATTGAGTTATGACTAAAGAATCCACGTCCATGGGTGGGAAGGCAAGCCATAAATGTTACATATCTCATAGTTATATATATGTATATATGTATAAAACAATAAGAAACATGCTGTTAATTGTAAGTGCCATTATATAGACAAATGAGATAATTAGAACATTTGCATCGATATGGTGATGGCACACGTTTGTGAGATTCTAACAGATTAATGTAGTCTTGGTAAGCCTGTCCTAATTTGTAGCTGAAGTTCTTGATGGTTTAAAATTTATTTATAATTAATTAATGCAAAAAATCTTAGCTTAGGCACCTTGGTTAATGAGAGATGATTGTAACTGTGGAGTAGACCTCGGTGTAATTTACATGTCCAGAAAGCTNTGTTAAGTTTTCTGTGCAGATGCTGCTTAGCTTGGGAAATGTAAACAGCTGCCTTGATGGTCTACTTGGCATTGCTACAGTATCCCCACCTACAGTACAGAAGGTTCAGTAGCCTTCCCTGATGTATGGGTTATCAGAACACATGGAACAAGCAAGATCTTGAACAATGATAGAAGTTAGTAAATTAAGCACAGAAGTGTACAGTAGATTAAATATTAAATATTATATTAATTAAATATATAAAAGTGGATATTACAGACTCTAGACGTCACCTATTCGTATCAGTCCCACTCATTACTTCTAAAAGAAGTAATGTAGTGAAAATAGCTTCTTAATGGTAAGTAAGCAGTGTAAGCAGCTTCTGCTTCCTCCACTGAGAAAAGCATGTTATATATGGCAAGCATAGTGTACTTTCCCCATTTATGGCTTTATGTGGACACATCTGTATACAGCATAGCGGAGTGGTATACTGGTACAAAGGTTACACTACAAAATCCAAAAGTTATTAAACTCAGAGATTATATTTTAATAAATATAAGATTAAATGAGTAAAGTGGGTCCACCTTATGAGAGTATAAGAGGTGAGATGTCAGTGAGTCACATTTATGTTTTCCAAAACTGTTGATGTTGTTAGAGAAGAAGAAGTCAAGATTAGTTTGTTACAGACAGAGCGCTGGCCAGTCTCTCGAGCAATCCAGTCCAGTTCAACAGTCCGCTATTCAACCCAGCCCCGCACTGCGCTGCGCTGCTCAGTCCAGTCTATGGAGTAATCCTGTCCGGTCTGCTGTACCGTCCTCGTCTCCTTAGTCTCATCTATTTCATATGTACAAGCATTACCTCCGGTCTCCCAGCTTCCACTACGTTGCCTATCATCCCGCAAACTACTCCGAATACACCATGGATCCCAAACATACCCAAACTGTGAGAATAGTACATTGTAAGTATCCCTTGTTGGCAGACCATTAATAAGTCCATATGATCTCTTCTCTTCCCCTCATTATCTTGCGAATGGTTGGGGCGCTGTTAAGACAAATTAACATTTCGTCCCCAACCTGAAATGTTATGATGCCCCAGATTATTTATGTGACACAGTATTAAGTTGGACACAGTACATCCAGCATACCAGACCATGTTAGTGGTCATGTGGCTGCTAATATTAAGCATTATTTTAATGATGATATTTTACTAAATAATGGTGGCCATTAATAATTGTAGATGACTATTTTTATGTTACAGTTATTGTTAGATTTCTTTAATTAAAAGACTTTTTCTGAAACAAACAACTTTTACTTTGTTTATTGTGTAATTTGTGAAAACACATTCTATTTTATATCCTGTCCTGACATAATACTGAGTAATAATCCTCAATAAAAACATATTTAATTACAGTTTCTTGTCAGCTTTAGAAGATTATAGTTGTAAACTGAACTGTATCCTGTGAACATTATACACAGTAGCTTATTGCATCATTCATTTTTCATTTTAACTCTATGGGCCAGATTCAGATCTTTACACTCTCATGGGTAAAACCATGTTGGATTGCAAGGGGGGGGGGGGGTAAAATGAATGTCAGTGTTTGCATGCATTGTTGCATGTTGCACATGCAGATGTGTGCAACATGTAAAAATAAAGTATTCTCCCTGCATGCAAACACTGACATTCATTTTTTTGTGTATGGGGTCCCAATGCTGAATTATAACTGTCAGCAAGATACCTACCTACATAACTGCGAGCACAACCTACCAGCAATGATACAACCAAAGTTTGTCTGACAGATGAATATAAGACCACGCATATTGCTCCACTTATAATCACAATGGGCCAGATTCAGCTTTTCACTCTCATGACTTACGCTCATGAGTTACACTCTCATGGGCAAAACCATGTTGAGTTGCAGGGGAGGTAAATTTTATTAGTTGCAATCAGTATTACAGTTGAGAGATGATGTTTCCAGCCCAAGTGTAATAACAGTGTAACAGTAACGCTCAGTAACGGTCAGTATCTGTGTGCAACATGCAACAATAAAGTATTCTCCCTGCATGCAAACAATGACATTCATTTTACCTCCCCCCTGCAATTGAACATGGTTTTACCCATGAGAGTGTAACACATGAGTGTAAGTCATAAGAGTGAAAAGCTGAATCCAGCCCAATGAGAGGAAGACTTTACATTTATCATTACTGCCCTGAGTTGTTGGCTTGTCATATTGAAGGATTTAGCACTGTGTCAGCATTTGTACTCAATATGGTAATTGTGAAATCAAGCAAAACAAATAATCTGCACCTTGTTTGTTGGCAAGACGGAACCTGTTATGATCTCCAATTATTAGATTGATCATCATTCCGCATTAATAGGCAATCGGCGTAAAAGAAATGTTGAAATAAATGACACGTTTGAAAAGGGTGATATGAATAAACCCTCTACAGCTTAATATAAAGCACAAATACTGTAGGTTTACTGAAAACGAATATCTTCAGGTTGTATCATTTGAGAAGCCCACAAATCTTATTCTATCTATATTATAAGCCCTTTGACAAGCAACAAATTGTCCTCCACCCCTTTCTGTTTTGCAATCATTCTCTCATTTAAACTGTGTTAGAATTAATTTATGACAGGAACATATTATACCGGATAATTCACATTTTTACATAATATGACACGTGGCTTGGGATTTTGTCAGCGCTTACAAACGTTTGCCAGGATAAAGAACACACAGGAAGGCGCAAGTAGCTACCAAAAGCAACCATAACATACCAAATTCACCACATATAATATGTCCAAAAAGAAATTGTTTATTTTTAAACTTAAATTCCGCCATGGGCGGTGGTGGCACATACACAGTGCCTAGACCATACCATGGTTCTGTTCCCCAAGCACCACAGTGAATGTGCACAATATATAGTCAAAAATAAAACATAATTCAATTAATTAATTATTTGCAAGACTAATTGCTTCACATCACAGAATGGATTGAAAGTTTTGGAATTGCAATCAAAGATATCGTAGCTTACATTCTATAGGATATAGGGATTGATACATAGGGGTAAGTTCTTAATGGATGGACAAACTAGGCTGTAACGTAAAAGTGCTCAGTGCTCTGTGATCCAGTCGCCTGTCCTTTTATAACACTGATACTGCTTTATGGTTGGGATTTATTCATAATATACAGTAATAAAAAGTAATTATTATTATTCTTTTTTTCCCCTAACAATTATTTTTTCATAGCTTTAGAGTGAACATGTAAAAAATGTTCACACTATTGTTCCACTCTTAAGGTGCCCATACATTGTATGATAAATCGTACGATTAGAACGATATTTCGTAATCGTCCGACGAATCATTTTAATGTATGCTCTATTTATTTTGCTGGCAGTGAAAAAAATAGTTTCGAAACAGCGTTGACACGACCATTGAATTTTTCTGCATGCACAACTTATATCGTTTGAAAGAACGTTTATCGTGCAGTGTATGGTCATTAACTTACCGTATTTATCGGCGTATAACACACAAATAAACTTATTCCATGACAGGAAGTAATAAGTATGTCTGCCGGAACTAAAACATGTAATGAAAATTCTTTGACCTTAATGATACAAATCAGCACACACAATGTGCTTTGTATGAACCACATTTGGGTGCACATAATTTACAGTGAATGATAAATAAGGTATGTGGGAAGTCGACTAAACGTTACGTACAACAGGAAACAAATTTTTTTTATGTTGGGTATATTTGGCCAATAGTAACCAATGACAGCATACAACTGTTCATGTCAAACTAGATCGTTGTTGCAGAACCTTGTTTTCATTTTTATTTCAAAACGGACGCTGCAAGGATACACATTTGTATAATGTCCATTTATGTGTATTACCATCATATTACTGGTGATTTATGTGCCATAAATACATAACAACACATTTGATGATTTGATGATTTTAACTACCTGTGTTAAAAGTCTATTGTGTAACAGTTTGACTTAGTTCAAAAAAATGACAAATGGTTCATATTAGTAATCATATTTTGGATGTCACCAATCCACATATATATGTTAAACACGGTAGCACATGTACGTAACCATGTCATTACAACCAATTATGTTGCACAATAAAGGAGAAGTCTTTGGTGACATCTGTTTTATTTACCAAAACGAATGATTGCAATATGTCACACAATGTCACACAATTTACACAATGGATTAGGGCAGTGGTTCCCAAACTTTCTCAGTCGTGGCACCCTTAGGGTCTCCAAAACATTTTCAAGACAAAATAGTTTCTAATTTTTTTAATTTTTGAGTAAAAAAAAGTGTAATAACTGTTTAGGCAAAGACAGAAATATTTCAGGTTGACATTAAATCTTGTGTAGCTCTTAAACAAGATGTAAAATTGTGCTTGTAAGTAACACTAGCAACGTGGCACCACGTTGGAAAAAACATTCCGCGGCACCCCAATGAGAGCGTCGCGGCACCCCAGGGAGCCACGGCACACAGTTTGGGAACCACTGGATTAGGGTCATAATCAAGACAAACAAGAAATGAAAGAATCCAAAAATTTTCACATTTAAATATTACAGTAGGACCTAATTTCTTCAGTAGCATGATGTTATTCTGTAATCCTATAGCTTTATCTTTTACTTCTTGTGCCAGGTCCATAATTTCATCTAACATCTGCATAAATTGGAACTGTGGCTCAACCAATGTGGCTATAGGAACGTCAGTCATTGCAGTGCTGTCTTCACTTCCGCTGCTGCCGTCAGTGATCACAATAGGTTCTGGTATGCAAACAACAACAATAATAGGCATTAGGGCATAAGAAGAGCAAAAACCTCATATTAAGAAAAAACACCCAATTCTTGTTCATATTGTATACAAATAACAAGCACCATTACAAGTTCAGTTTCTAATAAAATAAAATTGCCAACTGGTATAATGGATAACAATATGTAAAGGTCATAAGTAGTATTGCATGGTGTTGCCATCCCATTTTATACTTGGCACAAACATGGATGGATATATGGCACATATGGCACTCTATGGCACTCTGTTATTTAGCCTACATACAGAAACAACACAAAAATCAACTGCATTAAAGCAGCCTTTATGAAGGAAACATCACCCTGTATTGAATGTTTGTTCCTATAAAAAACAATAATAAAAATAATAGCTCTATTTCATAATTAAATAATAGCTCTATTTCATTGCTCTATTTCATAATTTGGGATTGTGGCATTGTATTATTTTAAAGGCATCCAACATGGCATCACAAATGATAATGTGGCATACATAATAACAACATCAGCAAAACAACTTTTTAAGACTTTTAAAGTATGCGTGCTTATATGCGTGCTTATTTTAACTTACCATCATTACTTGGTGACACTGTAACCGGAGAATTGGGTGGCTGCAATTTTTCTGATCCGTGCTGACTGGTTGAGGGAGTAGCTGTAGAAAAACAACATAACATGTTCAACGATTGTTGTATACCTTGAGCCATTGCATTCACATTCACGCTGTCTGCCAGGGACAAACATGTAATGTGACATCTAAAAAAAAGTTACAACAGAGTAAAAAAAAAAAAAAAAGGCTCCTATAACAAACACCAACTTTTTAAAAATATGTCTATTATATAACTTTCCAACTCCTACTTCTAAAGATGATAAACACTGTGATCCACGGTACTACAGACAACATTTTAGTATGAAGCATTACCTACTTATGTGGAACCCAAATAAAGTGTCCTGATGCAGAGACACCAGAAATGCTAAACAAAGGCTGTAGTCTGTACAAATAGCATGTGTGTTACAATAATGTAAGAACTCATATTAAGCAACTCCATACCTTCATTATCTGACATTATGCTTGTGACGAACGCTATCGGTGCGAACGGTTTCCCGACGTGCTAAACCTATACAAGCAAACAGAATTACAGTTTTCCAAAAAATGCACACCGTACCTCTAATATTTTGTCTGGTCATTTGCAGTTGTTGCGCTCCTTCATTTTAAGGTCAGACCACCTTTTTTTGCAGTTGATTTTTCTCTCGTATAATCCCAAATTTGTTATGAATGCTCTTGATGACTTTGCACAATATTCTATGTTTTCTGTTGTTAATTGCTCTGGAGGGTTTCAGATTACAATCATAGTCCATACTGTCAAATATTTTCACCATCAATTTCATCTCTCCCTTTTGCATGGGTGTAGCCTTGGATCCATCCAACTCATCACTGTCTGGTGTAGTAGTAGTAGATGCGGTGTCTGTGCAATCCATCGAGGTGGGAAGCTGTAGCCATGAACGAAAAATCTGATCAGGTACGCTGGCTGTAAACGCTGTTATTTGCAGCATATATGGGAACGACCGTGTGCAACAGATCATGTGACTCAAAATTGCAACAATTGTCTAGACATAACTGTAAACAGTTTTTTGGCGGGATTTCTGGTTGCCGACAGAAGGAACATTCTAGAAAGAATCTCTCAGAAAATGCGGTATAGGTATGTAATGTGAAGCATATAAATGTACATCATACATAATGTGTTTTATAGTGTGTGTACACTTTATACATTTTTTTACACTGCAAAATATACTAATACTAATAATGTACTTGTTAATGAATAACACTACTGGACAAGGCACATCATGTAATTAGCCTAATCTTTATACATAACAGACAGAGACACACACCAGTATATATATAAAAAAAATAATTTTGGTATACATTAGCAAGTGCTAAGACTAATAAAAGCCAGTAAGTACTGTAAATATGACTATTTTTTAAATGTGTTATAGGTGATGCATTATTATACACCACAAATATTACCATTTGTTTTAAAACCCAAACCACGTTTACAAAAATATATGCACTTTATATTGTCTCACAATTACATGATCATGATTAGGTATGTGGTAGACCCACTATGTATTGTATTTTTTAGGTTTCTATAACGTTTATAAATAAAACGATAATATATATATATGTATATATATTAGAATACATAAAAAATAAAATACAAAACCTTTGTACCGTCTACAAAAAAGAATTAAATAAAGTCAACAATAGCAAATGATCTGGGGCAGGAGCTGATGATGTGTATATTCCACGACTGTGGTATTACGATTTATTACATTTAACAGTTAATTGTGAGACACCCTCAGCCTTGCTTACCAATTTGGAGACAAATGAGCATTCAGCAATGGCATAAGACACAGAAATAGTAAGTATAATATTTATTTTCTACACATTAATGACCAAACCAGAAAAAAGGAAGTATTTTTTATATAACGTTATGTTGCCATGGCACTCAACCTTGATTCCTGAAACCTGAAAATACATTTGGGATTCTGGCTAATAAATTTCGTATCTTTCATGTCACGGTTTTGTGTAGCAACAACCGATGCATTAGTTGAGGAAATGCAATTCACAGAGGTAAGTATGATTTGTTGCACTACTGCAATAGTCATGCCCGTGTTTTCTAATAAAATTGTGTAAAACACAGTAACAGTACACAACAATGCAAATTTTTTGATGGTTTACATTAATATTGGAATGAACAATTTGAAATTTATTAGCCAGAATCCCAAATGTATTTTCAACCACTCTACGAGGCGAGGCGAATTATGAATGGAGTTATTGCTTGCAGAATATGAAGGAACATAGCATCGTCCATCCGTAAAAAAATTCTGTAATCCTCTGGATTGTTTCCCCTCTTTCATTAGTGGCATCTGAGACAACATTTCCCTATTCTGTAGCCATTTTCCCCAAATTCTTTATTTTCTTTTTCATTTTCCTTTTATCATCATTTATTTTGATGCAAATATTTCAATCGGACGATTTATCGTATAATGTATGGGCACCTTTACTCTAATTTTTATTTTATTCAAATGATTTTTATTGAATATTTTGTAGAATGCAATGCACAGGGAAACACACAAGTATGAGATAATGAGAAGAAGAAGATTATATATAATAAAATAACAGCAGATAAGCGCAAGTAGAGGCCAAGACAAAATACAAGCGTAACACGTATAAAACAAAATAATAATCAGTAGGTGTCGTCAGTGGAATAATTCCCATAGTAGGTCGCATTCAACCAGTCATCCCAAATTCTGTGAGCAATCCTATGTGTATAAGAGAATTTCTCATGGCTCAAAGAGGTGTTGACCACCTGGAGTAAGTCTGCAAGCAGAGGAGGAGCAGGGACACACCACCTAGTCCATGCAAGTCCACACGTTAGCCCACATTCATAAAAACGTGACGTAAATGACTTTATTTAAATTAAAGTGTACATCAACCAAATATGCATATTTGGGATAACTGGCTGAAAAAACCACCCCGGTACTACAATGATACAGTGAAAGACAGCACTCCAAAACCTCTACCATACTACAGGACAAATGTAAGTGCAGAAACTGGACATGAGACCCCCCACATTTAGGACAAGCACTGGAGAGGGATGGATTGATCCTGGCCAGTCGAGTAGGTGAAAGATGCACGTGATGGGGTATTTAAAGTTGTATTTGCTGGTGTCTAATGCTAGATGTANTGCCTGAGAACTGCTCAAAACCTCCTCCCAGTCCTCATCATCGAGTGGGCCAATGTCCCCCAGTGAGAGCAGAGAAAGTGCAGACACAGACCAGGGAGCAGTACATACCAGAAATACCGGACACTAGCTGTGTCTACTGTGCAGAATTGTGAGTGTATGGGCCAGCCAGTGCCAGTAAAGACTGTGCAGGCATATAAGCAAAACCCACCTGCGCGACTAGTCCTGTGCAGATTCCCATGGGCACAGTCTTGCACATTATTAGATATAATCTTTTTGTCTGTTGCATAGACTTAGAAGAATGACTCAGGGCTGCTTAGTCCACATACACTACATATCGTAATCACTCTTCATGTAGAGGCCCTGGGGCAAGTGCTGGTGAATTGTAAGTTAGCCTTATGATCTGGATCTGCCCACTGTGGTTATATCTCCAGCAGACATAAATACACTAGCAAAGTTAAATCAATCAACTTCCGGATAAATATAAGGATATTCAAAAGCAAAATTTAGAAACCAATTCGGTCTAGTGTTTGTACAGGCAGACGACAAATTATTTTTTGTTCTCTCTCTCTCTTGGGAAAAAGGGGGAGATGGAAGAGCTGGGGAGTAAGGGTAATGGAAGGTAAGTCAGGGGTAGTGTTATTATTTGTGATTGATTATTCTTCAATAGAAGTTTACATGCCACTTGGAGATTACAGCAGCCTTTAATGCCTTTAATGCTGAGGGTTCCTCTAACTGTGGTGGCCACATCCAAGTACTGTGCTTCAAGGGGATGACATAGCCCATGGTTGTGGGTAAGTGGGACCAGCATGATTTGCTAATACCAATACCGCTGTAGGAGTGGGCCACCCAGGGACTGCCTAGGACCGGGTGGATGGGAGATCATGTGAGTAGGCCTGTGCTCAGTCATTGGTATACCAGGTCAGGTGAAAATGGAGATTGGCACAAATGCTAGTTTATTTAACTAGTGTGTATTTGCTTGTATGGAAATAATCACAGAAGGAGGGATTGTAATGTGTTGGGAGGTGTGTATTCTCTTGTACAGAATGCCATCGGAGGGGAAACTTGACCACCGTTACTGTTACACTTTTATTTGGAGGTAGGCTAGAAAACATCATCTCTCAACTCTGATACTGTTTTAAACACATAAAGGTATCTTTATTTGCAATTTCACATGGTTTTGCCCAAGTGTAACATTCCAAATGCTGCAATCTTAGTAAAAATGTTAGCAATGGATTTCATCAAGTGCTGGTTGATATGTTTGCTATATCAAATGTAGATTATTTGTAATAGATGAATATTTACCATAAAGTAATGGGAGAGCTGTATGCTTAGACTGCTCAATTTGTGCTATTACCTGCAGGTGTCCTCAGAGTACAGTCTGAAAGAATTGACAGATGAGCATGGACATGTTTCCATGCTCAATACTGCTGGATTTGCTACATTTAGTTTTGTGACATATTGAATAAAACATGGGGTGTTCCATGGAACGAAATATTTACAAATCAATAAAAAAAATCTATTAACATTTTAGGTCATTCTATCCAAACATTAATGCAAATTATTCAGTATTTCTTCACTAAAAATTGCTGGGGAATGCAATGCTTCCTGTCAAAAACTGTAAACTGAGCATAATGTGTATTAGTATAGGCCCATATCTTTAATTTCTAAATACTCAATCTAAATACAATAACACATAATGGGCAGTCTAGCAAATTAACATACATAAAACTCTACCCAAACAGCAGTCGTTAAAGAAAAGCACATTTTATTAAAGAACATTATGTATGTTGTAAAATCAGCCACTGAAGTAAGATTAGTAGATTAAGCTTCAGCAACATCGATTACTAATGTGCCCTTAACATCAGAGAATTTGTCAGATGATAAATCCACCACCAGACATCTTTTTCCAGCTCGGTATGGGATAATGTCCACCCCGGTCACAGATCTTTCATTCTTCTTAAGTGAAGGAATGCTGTAAATGAAGAGAAAGTAACTTTCATCAATCATTTGTTAAATGTAATAGAAACTGCCCTGTCCTGATGGACAATATACACTCTGTCTGGCTCCCGTAGTACCAGCACATTCCCATGCTAGATTTCTGCATTGCATTTGCAGCTCACTTAAGAGAGTTGGACAATGCCGTATTTTAAACCTCTTTGGGTTTCATATGATATACAGCAATAAGTTTCTATAAAAATACAAAATATAACATTTCCAAAAAATAGAACAATACGAAAAATTGTTCATACTGTTAATTTGCTTTGCAAGATTTCCCTTTGGACTATATATTGAAAGATTGAGAATGAGAACTGTCTATGCCTGTTCATTTCTGGGATGCCATGAATACTGGGGTGGAAACGAGGTCAGTCCTGGCAGAAACTAGAGAAGATATTGATTCATGGATAACTCAAAAATAATAGCTCTTCTAGCAAGTAATCCCATCATGGTTCCACAATACAACTATGGGGATTTATTAACAACAGTATAAACCATTTTTATATATTTTTTTCTAAATGTTAAAAAAACTGGAATTGTTTTATATAATTTTGAGTTTGAAAATGTTATTTTTTGTTTTTATTAAACATATTGCTGTTTTATCATATGAAAGATGTTTATAATGATATCAGTTAGGTAAGACACAAATGGAATTTAAACAGCAATGTTAAACGCATATCTTTCACTCGGAAATGCCAATCTTCTTTACAGCCTTTATTATACAGACTTCAATTAAAACTAGTGAACATAAGGTAGAATTGTTTCTTAAAGGGTGTTGATTTGAAATGGAATGATGATCCAGATCCATAAGGTAAGGTCTGGCTATTGTAAATCCCTAGCTCACACAGAACATAGGATATGAGGAGGATCTAGGTGCCTATACGCGCCGTGATCTGGGCACATGGGGTGTGGATGGCTGAATCTAGTCCCTAGTGCTTAATCAAGAGTTGGAACTAACAGGGGCATTCCGCACCTTGGAAAACCATGCCGAGCTGCAGGAGGAGCAAATTCATCATTTAAAAACTGAATGAGAATAGAGGGGATATTCTGTAGCTTTACTCTAAATTACAGTTTAAATATAAAGTTGCTTGGTATTTGTGTGCAGGAGGCATAATAAGCCATAATAAGCCAGTAACCTACCGGCAAAAAGAGAAAGAAATTGTGAAAAAATATACATTGTAATATGGTTTTTGGAATTTTTTGGAATTCTAATAACTTGGGATGAGCCCCTATATGTTTATAATTTATTAATGTTTAGGCTTTATCACATTTTTACTGACCTGATTTGCCTATTATTACGTTACTTTACTTACTGAATAGTAATGTGCTCCTTCACCAGTCCGCTGCCCTCTACTGTCAGAACACTGTTCTCAACATCTTCCGCAATGGGATTGGTGAACGTTATTTCTAGGTGAAGAGGTTTATTCACATGGGCTTCTCCTTTGGCCTGGAAAATGAGTAAAAAGAAGATGTTTATAGTGTATACTGTATATTGGCTGATTTTTTGGTACTTCATTTGTTTTTGTTTTTACTTTATTTTTTGATTTATATTTTGTATGGAGCTTTAGGGATATCGTTATATCCTACCTTTATCACTATGGGAGGGTTCTTCAGGGTAATGACTGTTTCCACCAGTAGTTTACCTCCTTTTTCATCCTCACACAATGCTACAACCTTGATCATATTATCTGAAGTGATGGTGTCCCCATACTGAGCATATGTTATGGTAAGTGGTAGGTTTTTCTCTGAAAAAAAGACAAAAGGTCAATGAATGTGTTAAGCACATATATTTGTATATACGTACATAATTAATACGTACTACGTACATTGGTCACAATCCTATTAAAATCAGAATGGTGGATACCTTCAGCCATGCACCAATCAGAATACTGAAAGGTATTCACTATCTGGCTGACATCTGGGAGATAGGTAGATTATGTATAATCGTCAACCATAGCAGCCAAGGAGAAACTTTCTTTGCTTGCCTCTTATGCTGCTCGGAGCTCAGGAGACAAAAGCCTAGGTGGACATATGCCCCCCTGTCCAGTCAGCGTCTGCCCCCCACTACAAGATTACCTATAGCCCTGGTGTAACCAAACATATGTGATACAAGGAATCCTACCTTCATTTGGCCCCAGGGAGACAGATTGGACCTTTGCCAGGATGTCTTGGACGGAGGCATTGGTGTATACAATGGCAGTGGCATTCATTTTCACCTGTAGAGTCATGTTGTCGGCAGTTATGTTTTTGAGTGCCAGTGTTAATTGAATGTCCTGTCCGACCTGGGTCTCGCCACTTTGTGTAAAGGTGCCTTGGAAATCCGGTTTGGGTGCTGGTTCTGTGTCACGGGCTGAGAATGGGACAGTCTGTCTTCGTCGGGACATATTGGTGGAGCCTTGTAATTTTTCCAGTGCCTTCTTAAATACTTCTCGTTCTTTGGCTGAACCTGAAAGTTAATAGTAAGAAAAATGATAAAAATACCTTATTAGCAGACAAACCATTCATTCAGAAAAGTACTACTACCTGTAATGTCAATGATTACAAGAATGTTAGATAGGATACATGAGCAGACAATACATACATACACTACAAATAACTATTTGGGGTACAAAGCAATATGAAAATAAAAAATATTCATCATATTCAAAAATCTGTCATTCGATGCTGCAGAATTCATTGAAACAGTCTGGGGTTGTCTGATTTGGTTTAGAGCTTCTAATTTTAAAAGATTTACAATGTCCTGACTCCTGATGTCTGGAGAAACCTTCAGTATATACCGACAGAGCAACAATTCCCATTCATGCTTCTGTATAGTGCCACCTTGTGGATGAGTATGTAATTGCAACATACTGTACCAATGATTGCAACATACTGCACCAATGATTAATAGGCACCAGCGTGTACAGGGCATAGTTCAGTGCATCGGGATGCCAAAACTTTGAAAACATGACTATCCTGAATTTCTCCTGGGCTGTTACAGAGATATAACCAAGTACAACCAACCTAGCTGACATTTTCTCTGTAATAGGGAAGTTGAGTACCAGAGGAAAAATTATTTCCAATACCAGATGGTACTTATTGAAAGTTTCACAACTACCCTTTGTAGACATAAAAACACCAATGAGCAATGGACAAAGAAAGCAAGAATCGCGACCATTACGTTCCAAACTCAATGGACTTTGGAACGCCTATAAACTCACTCAGCCAAATATAATATGACACATGGATTATTAAACCTGCCTCGGCGTATCCTCTCTATAAAGAGGTGTTCTGCTTATGAGAACCGACCTTTCAGGATTAAAATGTGAAGATAATATTAGCACATTCCATTACCTTCAGGGTATTTATAATTACTCGTTACGTCTTGTCGAGCATCAGAACCCACAGCTTTGGTGCTGGTAAATTTTCCTATTGACTGGCCTTCAGAGCGGATCTTCTTTCTCGTCCCATCAGCGCTCACCAGCCAGTCTGTTCTGTCAGCGTTCACTTCAGAAAATACAAAGGGCGCGTCATACTGCTGGTCTACATCTCCCTCCTTCACAGCGCGTAAAGAGCATGGTCCCAGGCGGTAAGAACCTATGGCAAGACAACCGTTTAAATATCACATAATAGAGACATCAGCCCTAATGCAGGAAAATGGGAAAAGCTCTAAAAGTAGGAAAATCGGCTTTTATAGACCGTTATTTGTAGTGTGAATGTTGTTTATCACTTTCTCATAATTACAATGTTCATCTAGACTTCCCAGTGGTACATAGTGGTACAAGGATCTAAGCTTATGATATATATGATATTATACTCTCATTGCCTTGATTTTGTTACTTTGGGGCAGATTCAGATCTTTAGGCACTTATGACTTAGTCAAGAATGGGCAAAACCATGTTGAATTGCAGGGGAGGTAAATATAATTAGTTGCAATAAGTATTAGAGTTGAGAGATGATGTTTCCAGCACAAGTGTAATAACAGTGTAACAGTAACGCTGGTCAGTATCTTTGTGCAACATGCAACAATAAAGTATTCTCCCTGCATGCAAACACTGACATTCATTTTACCCCCCTGCAATTGGTTTTACCCACTCGTAAGTCTGGATCTGGTTCTATACTTGCCAATTTGCTCTTGCCTCTGGATCAGTGAAGGCATTATATTATTCTTCCTAACAAGTGTTAAGTTAATGACTATGTCACCCAGAGGAAAGTGGACTGAGGTTTGGTTTTCTAACATGCCGGGTTACATACTATTTACATTTGAGGATCATGAAGTGTTTTACTATTTACTATTGTACCTTGACTTTCTTCCTGTGGGGTTGCATCGAGAATCTGCCATCCATTATAAATGGAATCAATGTCCGTTCTAGCGAACCAGGCTTCATCCCACGCATGGTAATTCCTGTCAGGAGACCATTCAAAGCAAGAGAAGGCTTTTAAGTTAGGAAACAAACGCACTTGCTTGATCTGTATAGGGACATGGTCAAGGTCATAGTTCTTAATGGGAGCTGGTTCTCAATTAAGTCATGTTAACTGGATACCGAATATTTTGCTTGCACAATAGAAATGGAAGGGTTATGTAATACTAGTATAGAAGGAGGGTAACTCAGGGCCAATGCAGTTTTCCGGTTTTAGAGTAGTTGGAGAGATTCCGCATCCAATGCAATGATAGAGTTGACAGAATTATTATCATTATTATTATTATTATTATTAATAATCAAAATAATAATATTTAATTATAAGGTTCCACACAGTATCAGCCATCGGAAATGCCCTTAATGCCCATGCAGACACTGGGAGACATACAAACTTCACACGGATACGCTTCAAGAATTGAACTTATGACCTCAGCACTGTGAGGCACAAGTGCTATTCACTGAGCCACCACCAATGCCCTAAAGCTTCTTATTGGATGTTTGACAGATGATCTCTTCATGGTGTTATTTCTACTTAGCAGAAACCCCCTGTATGTCTTAATAATCTCTTACCACACACTGTCTGCTGTTTCTGGACTTTCGTTGCCATCCTCATCATAATACCGGTCAACAATGAGATTATCATCGGTATCGTGAGCGGAGCTGAAGTTTGTGATCACCCGTGCAGGTATTCCCAAGCATCTAAGCACTAAATACAAACACATACATGACAGCTTCCATCATGTCTCCATATATAAAGAGACATGAGCAAACTGATAAGCAGCTTCTTGTATTCACTGTAAGAGAGGAAAGTAGATGTAAAATCTTAGTAGTCGTGGTCCGAACCATCTCCTCTTCCTTCCTGTGGCCTCATGGATTTTTTTTTTACATTCTTCTTATTTATTAACATATTTCTTTTGTGCTATCATATTACATTAGCAATTATACCAATCACTTTAACACTTTTTCATCTTGTTTCATTTTCATCTACATTTTCCAAGACCTCTTTCATATTATACATATATGTATTATGGAGGGGTCTGTCAAAGGCAGGGGTGGGCAACCTGCGGATTTCCATGTGATGCTTTGCATGCTGGTACTTGTAGTTTGATAACAGCTGAAGAGCCACAGGTTGCCTACCCCTGGTCTAAGATGAGGGGCTGGCTGGCAAATTTTGGCCTTGGGGCAAGCCGACAGCAGTGGCCCATAAGTAGCGGCCATATATATATATATATATATATATATATCTATATCTACAAAAAAAAGCATAAATAGAGAGCGCCACATAGTGCATTAAAAGTTGATTTATTTTGATTCCATCGGACCGGGAGGACGGACCAGAGGACAGGAGATCGTTCGTGGAAGTGGTCAGTTTGGAGGGACGCCCCATCACCACAGAGACCCGGACACACTCTTACCTCGGTGAATCGCTTACCATTTTATATGCTTGATATAACTTTTATTTGGTACGGAGATTGGCTTTGTTTTTAACAAGGAATCAAAATAAATCAACTTTTAATGCACTATGTGGCGCTCTCTATTTATGCTTTTTTTTGTAGATTTATAATAGTATTCGGAAACTATTGTGAAGAGAGCTGCGGTCCTGTAAAGTGGAATCAGTGCCTAAATTGAGGATCTGTAACGGGACATTTTGGGACTGTGTAACTGAGACTATTCTCCTATATTTTTTATTCACCCTAAGTAGGGAGTACTGGGAACACCTGCTCCTCCTGTTTTTTAATTGTGTGTGTGACTTTTATATATATATATATATATATATATATATATATATAATTAAAAACGTATAAAAACAACCACTTCCAGGTGATTGCTTTGCACAGTCATACATGTTGATCAGCAGACCGGCTCATGTGTGACTGTGGCCCTGAACCACCAATGCCATCTGGCACCATGCCACCCAGACCAGCCCGCTCCTGTGTTTAGTCCTTATAGCTCTTGCCAGCAACTGGGCAAGTGAGGAGTAACTAATTAACAGCAAATAATACCCATCAGCACCACAGCACCTACACCACTGAAATGAGGGGAAATAGTGTTAGCAAAATATGGACTTTGGGCGGAAGAAGATTTGGTTTTCCCACAAACCTGTACATAGGACACCAGCATAAACCCAGCACTGTCCAAACATGACTGGTCCACTTTCCATCCACTGGCGGAGGATGTCAACGCTCCCGTTCCATTTTGTGGGTTTCTCGCCACCGGTGTAGTCCCCACTCCAGTTCCCAACAAGAACTCCATTATCATTTTGACTGTTAATCTACGGAAAACCATTGATGAAACTGTTATATGGATTGTTCTAAAATAGTTTCCTTAATAAACGACACTATAGGATGCCCGTCAGTATTACAGATAAACATGTTAAAGATGCAGTATGAAGGCCAGAAACTATCGGATAACAACAGGGGACACCAGAGGTGTCACCTCTCCTGCCCTGTAAGCAAGCCGTCCCATATTGACATCTACCAACATTGCTTGGCACACTATGGGGCTGATTCAATCTTCTTCGCGCTGACATATTCTACCTCAGCGGTTCCCAACCGCTGTTCCGCGGCACACCAGTGTGCCGTCTGAAGCACCGTGGTGTGCCGCCGGGTCTGGGTGTCACGGCGCTGTGCAGCGCTATAACTCCTCCCCCTGCCTCCCTCCCCATGAGACGCAGGCAGACGCCTCACACCAGGGTTGCCAATTCCGCTTATTATAAGCGGAATTGGGCTTGTTTTTATGCACAGTCGCTTGTTT
>JABWIB010001548.1:4010-16203 GCA_016617825.1 Platyplectrum ornatum | reverse complement strand
ATTTGAGCTCTCAGTTTCATTTTACACTCTGGAGAATGTGAACTCAAATCTGATTGGTTGCCATGGGCAACTTCCCCAAATTCGAATTTCACTGCAATCTCCCTGCTTAGTAAATATACCCCAAGGTTACTAAACAATGGACCTGCAGTTTGTATAATATTTGCTGATTCTGATGGTTCTGATAATCATTACTAATGAATATGTCGTGTGAGTTGCATGTAATTACCTGGCCATAGTCCCAGGGTCTACTCCTAATAGTCTTTGAGCTTCCATAGAAAATGACCCCAGTCTGGTTAAGAACATATTCACTCTTCTCTTCATTACTCGCCATGTATACCGCATCCTCTGTAATGGAGGTAGGACATATAATTCACTTTACTCGACTGTATCCATACTGATATAACAGAATGATTTCAGTTTCCAATGAAAGGATTCAGAGTGGTATTAGAACATATATCATCAATTTAAGTATAGTAACGTATCTGAGCAATTTAAAATGTAAGCCTACACTGAGCTTGGCTAGTATGGACCCTATACCTCGGGACCCCGAGGAAGACAAGCAATTACCATGTTGTAGAAGCCACTATCTCATATCCATGGGGGGAATTTACTAAGCATCAATGCTTCTTGCTGGGTCTTGCCATGAGTTTGGGTCAAAGTCAAAAGGTGAGTTTGTAAGTTAAAGCCATAGCGAGTTTAAGCGGGCAAATATATTGATTTTACAAATATTACTGTGAGTGTAACAATTTTTTTTTATAGTCTTAGTTTTTCTATTGCAGTGCAGGCAAAGGTAACATACAATATAATATGAATACAGCTAGTTTTTAAATATATACCATGTTTCCCCGATAATAAGACACTGTCTTATTTTTTTTCTGGGACAAAAAACCTAGGGCTTATTTTTGGGGTAGGGCTTATTTTATTGACCTGTGCTGCTGACATTATGACACCTCATTGTTCCCCCAAGTGCTACAGACATTATGACACCTCATTGTTCCCCCCGAGTGCTGCTGACACCTCATTGTGATTTAGATAGGGTTTAATTTCGGGGAGGGCTTATTTTAGAAAGTTAACTGTAAAATAGGATAGGGCTTATTATCAGGGTAGGTTCTATTATAGGGGAAACACGGTAGATATTATAGTGACAGGTCTCACAGAATGCTCATAAATGATTTACCTTTGAACTGTGGATTTATAAGAAAGGAGTAACGTTACATGATGATTACTGACTGCACGCTCTTAAAAAGCATCTGTTTTGTTTGGTATGTTTATATGAGTCTTTCTGGGCGTTTACAGCACTTTCTTATTCAGGCATCTCACATTGTACTATGAAGAATGATAACATCAAAGTTTCCCAGTAGCAAAAGAAATGCTCCAAAAAGGAAAACAGAGAAAGGAAAATTTGAGATGTTGCCCATAGCAACCAATCAGGTTCTAGCTGACATTCTGTAATATGCAGAGTATAATAGGAAATAGGGAAATGAGAGCTAAAATTTTATTGGTTACTTGGGGTGTCCAGCATCTCTCATGGTGTATTATAAATTGAACAAAATACCTGCATTCCAGGGGTTAAAGAGCAAAATAAAATCTCCCAAGCCCTTTGTGGTGGTATTCCCGTCACTGAATATTTCCAGGCTTAAGAGATAACGTCCGATGATGGAATTGGCTGGAGTGTTGATGGTGACTTTCAGGGAATTATCACTAAGGGCACTACTGGTTGCGTTCCAAGGCGTTTTACTGCTGGTGCTGGAGATTGGCATCACAATGGTCAAGTCCCCAGATGCTAAAAGAGACAAAAACCCAATATCAGGTCACAGTAATAGCTTTATTTCTATAAAAGATCAGACCGTTAAACAGGAACCACCGGTTAGATGTATCTGACCATACCCTCACCCTTCTCCCCTGCTCGCTTGTACAATTGATTTCTATATCCTTTGCACCAGATGTCAGGAATAACAATCATACAACCATACACAATTCCAGAATTGGTGGCTATGTATATGACATTACCGATCTCAGCTTTTAAGGAGAGACGGTCAGATGACTGCAAGGCCTTGTTGAACTGAAGTTCAATGTTGAAGGGTTGTCCTCTCCTCAAAACAAGATTTTTGTTTATATAATCGTTGGTTCTGTGGGCGAATTCATTTGTTTTCTTTAAGAGATTTGAACTTGTCAACTGTAGTTCTAAAAACAAAGAAGAAATATCTGTATTTAAATATATTATTTCTTTTATTCTTTTCATTTAGACAGAATGCAGTGCTTTTACTATCTATCTACCTATCTATCTAATATCTATCTATCTATCTATCTATCTATCTATCTATCTATTTACATATCTAATATCTATCTATCTATCTATTTACATATCTAATATCTATCTATCTATCTATCTATCTATCTATCTATCTATCTAATATCTGTCTATCATTAAATAAAACTATTTCTTTATTGTTTCTTTGCATTTTAATATTGAATTTCATTTTTCCTTATTTTTTGCATTATTGATGTCCATGTAATAATTTTGTTTGATGACTAGATCCACCTTTACATGACCTGACACTGTGATCCTGAGACCAGATCCATCTATTTATATCCTGACCATGTGATCCTGAGACCAGATCCACCTTTACTTGTCGTGACACTGTGATCGTGAGAGCTGATCCATCTCTCCATGTCCTGACCCTATGATCCAGAGATCAGATTCATGTCTCCATGTTCTGACTCTGTAATCCAGAGACCAGATACATCTCTCTATTTTCTGAACTTGTGCTCCTGAGACCATATTAATTTCTCCATGCCCTGAACCTGTGTTCCTGAGACCATACTCATCGCTCTATGTCCTCACCCTGTGATCCAGAGACCAGATCCATCTCTAAATATTTTAAACCTGTAATCCTGAGACCAGATCCATCTCTCCTGTCCTGAACATGTGATCCCCAGACCATGTTCATCTCTCCATGTCTTGACCCTGTAATCCTGAGACCAGATCAATCTCTCCATGTCCTGATCTGATCATACCCTGATTTTAAAAAAACAGATTTATTTATACATTGACCTAAAGACCTTGATAACAGATTCCAAGTCTTGACCATGTCCTGACATAGAGAAGAGATTTTTATGACCCTATCCTGACCTTCATATCTTGAAAACAGATTTATCTGACAAGGTCCTGACCTTGTGATCTTGAGAAAAGATTCATGTGAGCATGTCCGGACCCTAAGATCCAGGGAACAGATTCATCTGTCAGTTTCCCAATCCTGAGAACAGGTTCATCTGGATATGTCATGACCCTGAGATCCTGGAGCCAGATGAATCTGCCCATACCCTGACCCTGAGATTAGATTCATCTAATCATGACCCTATCGTGAGATCACGAGATCAGATCCATATGACAATGTCCTGGTCTGAAACATGAATATAGTTTAACCATTTAAAAAGATGAAATATGATGCAATTGTTTCACTATTTTCATCTTGAATCAACAAGAATCCTGAATCCTGAAATGTGGGTGCATGTCCATAATGTAACTATATTAAGAGGGATATTCAATTAGCCACAAATTCGTTCTTCATATAAAGAGAATGTCATGCTGTGATAATTGATGTTACTTTTTGTTTTTGTTTTTTTATTTTACTTTCATGGTTTTCACACATGCAGAGTCCTGTATGGGTAATGAAGGGCAGTATATTGCAGTATTATATCTGTGTACAATGCGTCATAATAAATATCTGCACTCGACGTCTGCATTATGTGTATCTGCTCCTATACTAAAAGTATAGTCACTTCTGGAATTATTGCAGACTCTGTAATTTGTGTCTGTCAGTATGATGTTTTGCAATTATGGGAGTTGCTATTTCATGTTTCCACGCTTACAGTAGAAAGCAATTATAAAAATCATTTGGCTTATTGTCAAGGTTTATGGCACTATGAAAAACAATAATGACCACTCTAACACAAGCCAGTAAGCTTATGGGGTCCTCCTACCCACCCATTCTGGCTGTCTGTATTCCCGATTGTGCGAACACTTTGTAGCACCTAATAAATAAGCACAAATAACACTAGTAACAGTATAAACATACTTGGGATAAATATTAGGATATTCTAAATCTCAAACAAAATGAAGTCTCAGGTCAGTGTGGTTTTAATATGAAACTGGGCGAACAACAGGAGTACAGCTCTTTCATCTATTCCCTAAGGATTGGATCCTGGTGAAGAAAAGTTAAGGCACCAAGCAGGCGGAACTTCAAGCGTATGCAATATTTTTCCGTGCACACAAAGTTCTGCCCGTTGACATCTGGAGTACGCATGGCACTTAATGGAATAGGCAGAATACATAAATAAATTGCAAATAGCAAATGATTTTTTATTGCTTGTACAGAAGTTGTGTTACAGTTGTGTTGTATGACTTTTGTATGTAATTAATTCCATTCTTAATATACTCAATTCAGTAATTAGTATATTAATAAAACTTTACAATTGCAGGTTTATAGAGTAAAGACAATTAAAANTTGTCTTTTTAATTGCCTGTATTAATTAGTAGTTTTGAGTGTCAACATATTTCTGTTGCCGTACATAGTGAAAGTATGTACATAACATGGGGTAAAATAACAGACATGAGATCGTATACAACATGGGGTGCAATGCCATAGCATTCAGTACCGAACGTGTAATACATACATAGTATGAGGGCACAGAATAATAACTAAAATGGTTGGGATGTGTATAATGTATTACAATGGATATACTGTATACAGGAGGGATGAGATAACAGGAGGAAGGAGGTCGCTGCTCGTGAGAGTTTACATGCTAAGGGCATATGCGAAAGGATACCCTTATCAGTATGATATAAAGATCCGACTATTTCTCCTCCACTCACCTAAACTATGAGTGACTCACATCACCCTGTACAGTTATACATCTTATACATTCAATACAGCTGTGATCCACATGTGGAACATTGTACTGAGCCCTTACTGAATCACATCACCCCGCACAGTGACACCCCGTGCAGTGAGGGGCATTGTACTGAACTCCCTCCTATCTTGTACAATTGAACGTCTTATATATTTATTTATATATATATATTTAATCCCACTAAGCGCATTGTACTAAGATCTTATGGAATCACTTCATCCTGTCGAGTTGCACACGCTATAAGCTACTGTAACAATTGAAATCCCAATGTGCGTAATAGAGGTCTCACTCACATGAGGACAAAGCACTGAGCTACCATTGACTCTTTGCACCCTGTAGCATTGTACGTTTCTCCCCATCTCAAGACAAACATAATTATGTCACTGCAGAAGGTTGTGACTCTCTTAAATGTACTTACTTGATGTCTTGCCTCCCATCCTTTCCAAATGGTGAGATAAGGGGGAGACTGGAAGGAAAACCGATTTTACTGCTTGTATCCCAATTCTGAAAAGAGCTTATAATCCAGATGAGCCGTGCGTAGATGGTTGCACAAGGCTGGGTGTGTGCACCATAAAGTCTGACAGAATGCATGCCAATTATGATTACTCAGATACACTCAACAATTCATGTAATAAATGAGTTTTAGGATCAGTAGTTAATTAAGAGACAAGGTATGTGTAGGAGGAAACATTGTTATGTTATTCTTGTTCTAATGCTTTGCGGGCGGCTCAAAGAAAATAATCAGTGAGCATTAAGCAGGTGGAAAAAGGGACATTATTGCTAATAGTTTACAGTTTGTACAACCAGTTGGTTATATGGTGCTATAACATACACTGTGGTATACTGAGATTTAATGCAAATTCACACAATTCAATAATTTACATCAGTGATGAGGAATTGGATACAAATCCAGGCCACATCCAAGACAACTGGCTGATCCAAAGTTTTAGAGTTTCCTTGTGATGGGTTTAATAGATAACCTAAGAAATCTGACATCATTACCGCAAACTAGCTGTGTGTAAATAGCCTAGATCTATATTTTATGCATAAAAATTGTTGATGATTAGTGAACATTAATGTCTCTTGGCTCCCTAGGCTGACCTAGCACTGCGCCCCCTGTCCGGTGAGTAACTTGACCTGGTGGTGTGTGATGTAATGACGTCACGCTAATTCTAAACCATTGAGGAGGACGGTGGAGTGGAAGAAACATTGTCGCTCTCCTCAATGGGTTTTTTATTTTACTAATTTTTGTTCTTTATGGTTTTTTTTTCTTTTTAACTACTCTGCGCCCTTAGGCTCCTGCCTGAGCTTGCCTAATGGGCACGCCGGCCCTGCTGTTAGATATTAGATATTAAGTATGGCATGTACAGTTATGCTATTTACATACAGTAACCCTGCAGTCTATATTTATAGTAGCAAGGCTTGCATCTCCTCATTGCGAGTCTAGCTCCTCCGAAGGATATATTGAAACTTACCTTGTGCCTGTGGCTGCTATCCATGGATTCCATTATGACTTCCTCTAGTATGGTAAGGATATGCATAAGATAGGGGTTCTTAAACTATTTTGCTCTGGGATTTGCTCTGGATAAATGTTTTACATGACCCCAGTTACTGTCAAAAATGCTTTTGACCGGTTATATTTTTCACCAAGACATCAGATTATCATTTTAAACAGTGTTAAGTTTATGTTTTGTAACTATATAGCTTCATTGGGTTAATTAGGAGTTTCCCAGGCTGCCTACTCCTGCGCCAATCCCATAGCGCCAGACCAGCAGCTGGGCTATGGTCTCTCTGAGGAAGTCGCAACACCATGCAAATGTGGCTGCGACCCACTCTGGGGTCCCGACCCACAGTTTGAGAACCGTGGGTCTAGCTCGTCACATAAAAGCTAAGAAAAGTGGTAACAATTACAAGCAGTAAATGTCCCCCATAAGACTGGTAAACATAGAAGCATAGAAAGTGACAGTAGATAAGAGCTACATGGCCCATCCAGTCTTCCCAGTTGTCTATTTAAAACTATACATCGTAAAGGGAGAAAAAAAAAGTGCTAGCTGGTGCACGTGTGAAACCTATGACTATAGGGATCAATATGCTCACGAGTTAAAAGTAAGCACATTTGTTTCTAGCTTTTTGTGCAATGTTAATGCATTATATAACCAGTCAAGCAGTAGGTATACTAGCATGGAAACCAGAAGCCTTTAATGATTTGTTCAAGGTATAAATACAGATTGTTAGTATGATAAGGTGGTGGTAAGCCAGGGTATAGGTGAGTACATGCTTCTGTTGAATCCTTGGCTGACTCTCGTACAGGTGGATCCCGCATGCAGTTACATTGCTATGACTCATCATTAATTGACAAACATATGTCATATTGGGACAATTCACAGAGAACCAATAGGAATATTTCAGTAAATGGCATTGATCAATGACATGTCTAATGTCTAATATTCCTGCTGTCAATTTATAGTACAAAAAAAATGCAAAACATAAACAACATAATTAAAATGAATAATACATAAAGGGTGTTTCCCCGTCTAAAGTGCATACATTATCGATCCCCTTCTAATATACCCCCATTGAATATGACAAAAATGGGAGGTCCAAAATGAACCACTATACTGAAGGTCTGAAGTGATGATCTTTATTTCTGGGACCTTCAATGCACCTTTACTTAATATCCGCTTAGTAGGGTCCTGCTATTACGTCTTTTGGCTAGATTCACTACAATGCTGATTCAACAGCTAACCACCCCACTCCATCGCCATTTCAATACTCCTTTTGAAATCATGGCGATGTATGTCAATTTCTAAATGACCAAACCCATGACTTTTTATTGTAAAGGGTTTGCTCATTTAGAATTCTACATGCCTGGGGGTTAAGTTTAATTAATGCTGCAGTGAAGTCATGGGCAGGTTACCAGACAGGAGGAAACAACATCTTAGATGTTCTGTAGGGTAAAGTGGCCCTCAGTGTCACCTGGGACTTACCAATCCACCGGAGAGCAGGATGGTGGATGAGCGGCTAGAGGAGTGCATGTCAGCCTTTGCCAATCGGACGGATGTGGAGCGTTTGTCGACTGGTGGCATTGAAGATAGCAGAGTACAGCTGAGCAAGGGCCTCCGGACATGGTATTGTCCATTGTGGAATTTATAGGTGGGCTGGGGTACCGGACAGCTGGGTATGGGCCTCTGAAGGTTGGATGGCACTGGGTTTGCCCACCCTGGGGTTGCCACTCTTACAGTTCTGTGAAAAAATCTAAAATGAAAAAAATCAACCCCCTTGCCCTTTCTGCCAGCATGACCTGTCATCTGCTAGTAGAGATTAATCCCTGCTTACTATTCTGAAAAGTTGATGCTTCTACGGTCAGCATGGCTTAACAAAAACAAATTGGACAAAGTGACTCGTATTTACCATGAGATTCTCTGTATCTATGACAGCTCTGATTAGCAGATACATTGTACACTGTAGGGATATATACTGTGCCTACTTAATTGTGATTCACTGTGTTTATTATTAACACATTATTTATTGTGCTTTGTTACTCCTTTGCATTTACATCTGTTTGTTGGTGTAATTGTAGTTTCCTATTTGGCCCCTAGGGGCAATCTTGCACCTTTGTATGCCTCCAGATGGTGAAGATGAAAATGGCCTACCCCTAGGGGCTGCTGTGGAACTTTCCTTTATTAAATAGCCAGCACCTGGACAGACATGGTGCAGGCTTAGCGCCACATCGTAGAGGCAGGTAATGTCCTATGGACAATTACTTGCCTCATTAGTGTATAAAAAAAGATAAAAAAAAATAAAAAGTAATAAAAATATTAATTTTTTTCCTTTCACAAAAATCGGCAATGACTGCCGGCTTTTATGAGCATCGATCGCTGCAGGATACAGGAGCTAAACGTTCACAGTTGGGTAAGTGTTGTAGCTTCTGGATTAAAATTCATAATTTCTAATAATATATAATTTATGTCATTAATGAATATCAATTCTTTTTTACAATTTAGGAAATAGGGATGGTAAGCGGTTATTTTTCATAATCCATTTTATAAATAAATTTGTGATTGTAATTTTATCAGGCACCGGTGTGCAAGATCTCGTTCTCACCATCATAAGGAATGACACCATCAGGTTAGCATAAGTTAGTGTTAAGATAGGAAAATGGAAATTACCTTTGATGTATTTGTTATTAAATAAGTCCCTTTTTATTAAACTTGTAATGTTATGTAATGTTAAAGATTTGTTTATAATAACATAGAGTATACTGTATATATTTTATAATATGTTATATGAAATTCGAAGATAATGATAAACAATACTGTACATCCTGGTAGTCTCTGTATAATTAAATTTTTCTGTTTTACATGATACAATGCAGATCATCAGTCACACAGACACAGTACTTCATCTGTATCAGGTATGTTAGTGAAAATGTTTTAAAATACATTACCAATGGTATTCACCACTTTTGCTCTTGTCCTCGGGTTCATAGTTTATGGGGATGAGTTCTCGATTGTGTACGTGCTACGGTTCTCCTAGCTAGGTATCTAAAATGATGATTGTTTTCTGTAGGTCTAGATGCACACATGTGTTTTTTTAACCCGGGGTTAGGTAACCTGCGGCTCGGCAGATGTTGTCAAACTACTCCCAACATGCTTTAAATGCATATACATACTTGATACCTGACAAAGCCTGCTGGGACTTGTAGTATGACAACACCTGGTAAGGCACAGGTTGCCTACCCCTGGTCTGAATGAACATCAGTTAATTATTTGTGTATGCAGGACAGGGTATTTATTTCGTGCTGTTGGGGTGCCCCTGCTGCTGATTGGCTGCTACTAGTCAATCCTCCATGAGCCACAGAAAATGTATAAATACTTCATAAGATCTCAGATGGTTCAACTGTTCCTATTATGGGACTAACACTCTTGATGGACCCTCTATGTAATTAAGGCTTTTCTCTATATGTGATGTGGGGTATAGGCTTCCATTATTTCATGGTTCTACTTATATTTCATTTGTAGTTCTGTATATTCATACTGTGTTATTATTCCATTTCCTCATATGTAAATGTGTACATTAGTTACCAGTGTGATACGCTCTATATTTTAGCATTACTGGCTACTCTCCAATTTCAATAGAAATAAGTTGAAAACACACATAGATGAGAAAGTTAACCCATAAAAGTGATGAATGCAGCAGTAAGGATATGCGATCCTTCTTTAGTAGTTTAATTTGTGCTTATAAAACGTATTATTTAAAATAAACTTTAATGTTTCTAGAATTAGGTATTATAGTGTCCTGCTTTAATTATCTGTAATTGATATTTATAGGCTCACCTGGAAAACATTCCCAACATTGAATTGGATCCTCCAGAAAGCCACAAGAAAACTAAAAGAAAGGTAATTCCAGATATATGTTATATTTATATTCTCTGAATGTAACATAGCATGCTTTAAAATGTTACAATTATTCATAATTCATATAATTTAGTATGTATTAAGAGCTTACTAATATTCACACTTCTAAACCCTGTTATGTATATTTTTAAACAAATGAACACGCATATACAGTGAAGTGAACAAATGTTAAACATTTTTATTTAATCAACATTTCAGAACTTGAACATGGAGGGAAACAATGACATCGGAAGTATACACAATGACATGACTTCACTTTCCTCAAATCGAGTTTTGTATGCAAGTTTTCTTAAACTCGCAGCATGTTTGATAAATTTGGCAGCAAAATTGCAATTCTCACTGCGTGTTTGTTATATTTTCTCGCTGTGTACTGTACATCCGTTTCTCGCTGCATGATTTTATAAATCACCTGTGATTTGTTTATTTAAATACTGAATGAAATACTGATGAACCTGTTCTAATTGTATAAAATATATTTTATATCATTTATATTGATTAATTAATTATGTTATTATATTATTAATGATATTATTAATTAGAATGTAAGCTTGCGAGCAGGGCCCTCTTCCCCACCCATTCTGTCTGTTACCACCCAGTCATGTCTTATTGATTGTTAAATTGTAAAGTGCTATGTAATCTGATGGCGCTATATAAAAACCTGTTAATAAATAATAATAAATAAATAAATAAAATGCCAAACTTCCTGGATTAGGTGGAGTGTTTGGAGGAGTTTCAGAGCGTGAGGGACAGTGGTTGTGGTGAGAGAGCAGAGGATTAAGGAGAGAGTTATATTTCACAGTTAACTGGTGAGTGAAAGTTTTTGTGGCATTTGTAGTCTTGTGTTTATTGGGTTTATTTTTTTTTGCAAAGGTTTTTCCCCTTATTCCCCTGTTTGTGTGTAAGGAGTGTGATAGAGAGATTTCTAGTGTAGGTAGTGTTTGTGTGTATCTGTGTGTCTCAATTTTATTTTACTATCTAAAGTATGGCTAGTGGTAGTAGCGAGGGGCAGGGTGACATTGAGGATGGGGAAAGACAGGGGCTAAAGCCTTACAAAACAAGATTGGGCAGAAACATCATATTTAAACATGATGAGAACTGTGCACTAGTTGAGCCAATGGTTCTGGGGAGTTATATAGACCACGGGCAGCATCAACTACCAATAAAAGGAAGCAGGAACTTTGGTCAGAGATAAGAGATGCTGTGCATGATGTCAGCCAGTATAAATGTAGTGAAAATAATTGCCGCAAACAATTTTCAGATATTAAAAGGCGGCTGAAAAGTAAAATTGCCTTGGAGTGGAAGGCAGCACTGCAAACTGGGGGTGGATATGTAACTACCATCACCTACACCCAGTATGGGGACTTCGCCTCCTGACGAAATCCCCTGTGACGCAAAGCGTAGAGGTGGAGCCAGCGATGAGCGATTTGCAGCAGAAGCCGGTAGACGTCCTTGTGCATGATCGAGAGGAGAAGTACCCGACTATCGTCTCGTTTGTTTGTTTTAAAGCATGTACTTTTTTTATTTCTGGTACGCAGATTTTATTAGAAGTCTGAATTGTTTTAACTAAAATAAACAGATTTACACTATTGGGCGCCCCCTGATATTTATCTATTCCAGATTTCCTTCTACACCGAGGTGGAAACGGTGCTATACGAAAGGAGAGCAGCGGCTGATATCACAAGCCTAGTGATTTTAAGGAGACTATTCCTTTCACCTGAAGGTGGAAGTGGACATTTTGCAAATCGTTACACTGAATAAGTATCATTCTGAACCTTTTGTTTTGTTGAGACTGTAGCACACTTAATTTTCCTGTGTGTGTGTGTGTATATATATATATATATATATATATATATATATATATA
>JABWIB010001547.1:59248-73370 GCA_016617825.1 Platyplectrum ornatum | reverse complement strand
ATATATATATATATATATATATATATATATATATATATATAATATACACATACACACACACCTAGAACATTTGTGTGAGTTTGTTTTTATATACATGTCTATTATCGGCAGCACAACATATATAACACATCCTCAATTCCTAGTAACTTTGTGGTGAAATATCTTCCTCTCTAGTGTTTTCCATTGTACACACTATCTCTCTTCCTGGTAATCGCACATTACAATACTTCAGTGTGCATTACTTTACACAACCATTTCCTGCAATTTATAAAGCATATAGTATGTCTTCTGTGTGTGTGGACTCAGTTACTCAATACGAGTGTAACCGTGTATATAGGTTACCCCAGAAGATTGGAAATATTTTTTTTTTTAAACAATTTTTATTGGAGTTCAATAACATACAGAACAGATAATAAAATAGAAAAAGCAGTACCTTACATAGTCTCGAAAAACAAAACAGATAACGGAGTACCTTACACAGTCATAGAAAACCAAATGAGGAACATCCCCTTACACAGTCACAGAGGAGGCCTAAGGTCTCAGATAACATGACATAGCAAACACAAGTAAGTAACGGTAGCAACATAGCGGATGTAAGCTATAGAGGAAACCGAGCCCGGGAACCCGTAGGAAGCATGGGAGATGGGGGACAGGGAGGCAGTTGTAGTGTCAGTCATCTAGGAGGCGGATAGGGGGGTCTTGATGGANCGTCCTAACGTCGTACCAGTCCGTGCGTTGGAAGCATCTATGGATGGAAGTCCGGGTGTTAAGGGGTAAGGAGTCTATGTACGCCTCCCAAAGCGAGAACAGTTTCCCGACGCTGCGCTCTTTGTGTAAAGAAGCCTCCAACCAGTCCATGCGGAACACAAAAAAAAGCTTGGTGTAGAACAAGGACATGGTTGGAGGCTCCCTGTGGATCCACATGTGCAGGATGCACTTGCGAGCAACTGCCGTGAGAATCAGAAGCATGCGCTTACAAGCTTTTGCCCCCTTGATGGCAGGGTCCAGAATGCCCAAGACGGCCCATTGCGGTGTGAGAGGAGCATAGTTCAGCAGGGTGGTAGAGGCGTATAATTGGACCTGTCTCCAGAAGCGTTTAATCATCGGGCATTCCCACATACAATGCATGAANGTCGCTAAAGGGGCCGAGCATTTAGGGCAACTAGCGGAGTCAGAAAGGCCGGCAGCGTAGCAGCGATTGGGGGAGAAAGATCCTTTGTAAAATATGTTGAAGAACATTTCCCGGTATGTATTAGCAGGAAGAACTGAGCAAGAGTAAAGGAATGTCTTAGTCAGAAGATCCAGCGAAACATCCGGGAATATGTCCAGCCATTTTCGGAAACCAGGGGGGTATGGCTCCGCCGTCATAGAGTCTCGTAGATAGCGGTAGTGTAAGGAAATCAGGGCCCTGGGGGGGGGGGCCTATCCAAGAGTCTGTCCAGGTCATTGGACCAATCGTTCTCTGTGAAATCCTGAGTAACAGCGTAGATGTAATGAGCCGCCTGGGACAAAGCAGATTGGAAATATTTGATATTAGGATGATTTTCTTATCTTGTGGCTTAATTCTGTATTTACCAATGGTTTAACTGAGCATTATTAAGTGGTTAATGTTGTATGTACTAATATACACAAATACTTTTTTCCCCATATAGGACTTATACAAGTTATTGTATTCGCTTTGCTTTTCTAGCCTATGTAAGGGGAAGTGTTATAGGTGACTTTCTTTTTCCACGTCTGTACAGCGTAATTTCCCCTAAGGAACGCTCGCTATTGTTCTCGGAAATAAAAAAGTTTGATTGTTGGGTTTTGTTTAGTGGTAACTGAGGCTGTCTCTCTCTGTCTGTGTAATGGGTGATCTAGAGACACATTGGAGACTTTCATATTGACATCCTCCTCAGTAGCATGCAGCTGTTCTAGCATGTGTCTTTGTATCTTTATTTTGGCCTGGTCTGTGCTATGCTTGTAGCATATCAGTATTGCATTCCAAGATGGCAGAAATCTAANAATGGGACCTAATATGATTATGGGGGAGGGAAATAAACACTATCGCTTTTGTATGTGTAATATTATTCTACAACTAAACGGCAAATAGGTTTATTTTTTGGTTTCTACACGTAGACTTTATTTTATTGTCCGTATAAACTCTGTAAAATGAGCGTATATGGAGAGCATAGCGGGTGCACTATCACTTGTTTCATATGTGTCCTGTTACTGGTCTGATAAGTAGAATTTCATCTCTGGGCTTTTCCTTATGTATTCTTTATCATTGCTATTATTAACACATTTTACTTTCAATACAATCAGGAGGGATTGGAAATGTAACCATTTCCAAATAATGAAATAACCTCTGGTCTATAGTTCATGTAAGGGACAAACTTCTGCCATCCTAAATATTGATATGATATACACCTTTGTTTGCCTGGGTATATAAAATGTGTGCAGAAAGCATGATCGCTTTGAATAACTACTATTAGGACACCCTTGTTATGAATACACAAATGCATCATATGTCAGCCTTGAACAATGAAGCTACTGTATCTATGCTGATAATATAACTTCAAAATAGGTTTTGATGTAACTTCATGAATTTACAAAGTAAAAACAAAGCTCTGATTAAGGATTAAGCTGCATAGGGTTGACAAGTTCATTGGAGCAATAAGGGATTATTAAGGAAATTATTGCATAAGAATCCCTAAATTCCTATTATATAAAGGAATAACTATTTCCAGACGGCAGAATTTTCCAGGTGGATATGTAGATATATTGTGCCGTAGTAAAAAAGAAATTAAAACAAAGTAAAAAAACGAAACATTTATACTCCTTCTCGCCAGCATCGGGCAGCTGTAGTGAAGAGGCACTGGAGACGTCACCCCTCCCCCAGCACTTCCTCCCCCAGAAGTTCTACTATGACTGATCGGGCTGCCTGTTCTTCTTAAAGAACTCCCTCTCCTGGTGGCTGTGTTGGAGCCTGGGTATATACCAGCTCCAGTCCAGGCTTCAGCAGGGCTGAAGGCCCGGGGAGGGGGGGAGCAGCTGGGCAGTTTTCCCAAGGGAAAAGTAGAAATTCATCTCTGGGCTTTTCCTTATGCAAACTTGATTTTGTAGTCGTGAAAAGGTGAATCTATCCTAATCTTTTGCTCTGGTATGTGTGTGTGCATGGAACTTGGAAGTCTGAGGCCTAAATTCACTAAGCGGAGAGTTTGCAGGAGAATTTGAAAGGTGGTGAAGTTGCCCATAGCAACCAATCAGATTCAAGCTCTCAGTTTCATTTTGCATACTGGAGAATGTGAGCTCGAATCTGATTGGTTGCTATGGGCAACTTCACCACCTTTCAAATTCTCCAGCAAACTCTCCGCTTAGTGAATTTAGGCCTGAGTCTGGTCCTTAGGTAAAAACATAGTGGTCCATATTTCCCTCCTTTTGGAACCCGATTGTGCTGTTTTAGGAGCATGTCTCATATAACCTCACTAAAATGTCCACTTATTTCAATTGCATTATACACATGGAAGTGATTGTGCATGTTGTTTCAGAGCCCTTATGCTCACTCAGTCTCTTGCTGACTTTGTGGATTCACAGGTACAAAGACACAATAAAATCTAGATATAAATCAAAGGTGATTCTTGATGGAAACATGATTGCTGCAAGACATTTATTGCAGTGTCCAGAGCCTGAAACTAAAGAACCATAAAGTATACAACAAGACGCCAACAGTGACATCGTCATAATTACATCAAGAAATGCGACATGCCAGCTCTCCAATGTATTGATCAAATGCTGCGCAGCCTGTATTATGTGCTGCAGCTAGGAACCATCACTTCCGCTTTAATTCTGTATGCACGGCTTAAGTTTGTTACAGCTCACCCATTTCATCACCATGCCTCTTGTAAAAATATTAATTGTGACTGTCAGTAACTGTACATCACTGCAAACCAGCATGTGTTGAAATCTTACAAGATCTTATCTAATGGAAAATGGCTTTTACAAATAGCTGTAGCGTACAACTCCTTTTCATGCGGATACGTGTTCAATTTTACACACAGCTAACATACATGCTGGCTATAGGTAGGCTAGCCCTCCCAGTACAATATTGCTCTACCTGTATGTCTATAAGCCTCTTGGTCATTGATGCTTTTTCTCATTCCTGTCTAAGCAATGAATTAGAAATTACAACAGATAACTGACCTTTTTATATTTAGCACAGGCTATTTAAATCNTCTTCTTACAAGGGAAATGAGTAGACTGATCCAGTTTTATATATATAATCACTTGTTTAAATACGGTTACATTTGTGCACTCTGTGTCTGTCCATTCACACTTTCTCTAATAGAGGGACTGAATCAGAAACTACACAGAGAATTGTCCATTTCTTATTTTGGTTTAGTTGGTCATTTATTATGACCAGATTTTTATGTAGCGCCATCATATTATATAGCACTTTACAATTTGAAAGAGGGGCCCTGCCCACTTGCATTATAAGGGGATTGATACATAGATGCAATTACACACACACACACACACAAGGGACAATTTGGTTATCTGCCAATTAACCTACCAGCATGTTTTTGGGATGTGGGAGGCAACTAATGCAGACACAAGGGGGGAACATACAAACTCCACACATAAACGGGCATATTTACTAAGCGGTGAGATTGCAGTGAGATTGAAAAGTGGGGATGTTGCCCATAGTAACCAATCAGATTTGAGTTAATTCTCCAGTGTGTAAAATGAAATGGAGAGCTTGAATCGGATTGGTTGCTATGGGCAACATCCCCACTTTCCAATCGCACTGCAATCTCCCTGCTTAGTAAATATACGCCTAGATCTTGTCCAGAAATTGACTTCAATGCTATTAGATGTGTGCTAACCACTGAACCACAATGTTTCCTCTTTGTGTTTTTAATGCCCTTGAAAAGTGACCTTGGGATATGTAGATACATAGGATAGGTAGAGGTTTTGCAAACTGTGAGAATGGAGAGCTTATTCGTTCTCTATGGAGATCATCTATCTCTACACACGCATTATTTATTATAGAATGCCCCTCTCCCTGGAATAATGTAATCTAGTAAACGATTATTGTTAGAACACAATACTATTAATCAATAGTGCGTCATAATAAATAGCCATGTACACACACATCGATGTAGCGTTGCTGACTTCCCATCATACAGGGCGGAAAGTTTTGTGGATAAACTTCAGCGGTTGTTACTCCATGACAAGCCAGCTTCACATTTCTACTCTCCATGGTGACCTGCGGATTTGTAATGCACTGTGATCCCAGTAGGGGTGTCCCTCAGCTTTATACGCTGGATTGATACCTAATGTTTCTTGTTAAAGTGAGGTATTTTTTAATTAAAAATACAATCCTAGAACAATGTGTTCTGCGGAAGCACCTATTAGTTTCTAGTGTTAAATAAGTGTATGCTGACTTGGTTATGATCAGTCCTTGTATGGTTACGCATAAAATGCCATTGAGTCAAACTGAGTGATCCATGAAAATCATTTGCAAAACAAAGGACTTTAGATTTCATTACATGGAAAGCCTGACATTGCCATGGTTATGTTCTGTAAATCTCCCATTAATACCACCTAATCCCTTAAATATGACCAGCAATCTCCACAGCACTCGCAGTGTTCTAGATAAGGATATTGTGTACGGAGCTCCCAGTGCATTAACCGCAGCCGCCTGCTATTAGCTAATATATACATATTGCATTTGTTACATAATGTTTTCTTGGTTTACATATTGAGATAAATGTTTGAGGGATTCAATTGATGTTTTCATCATTTGTGTATTAGGGTTCCGGAAAAGAGGCAGTGAACTGGTTATTGAATAAGCGTATATCATTATCTGATATCTACCCTTTTTAACATGTTTTTGGTCTATAGATGGCTGCATTATTATGGGTAATGTGGCAAATATTCTTTTACATTTCACTAATTAATAATCGGGTGCTTTTGCTTCTTGTTTGGGAAGGATATTGATATGAGAGTTCAGATATTCAGTAATACCTGAGAGCTCTCCTGTCATCTAAGGAATAGGACAATCCTCCATTATTAGTGTCTGTATCCTTAGCCCCAATTCTGTAAATTATCAAGAATATATGCGGGATAATGAAACTCTTTATTACAGTCACAGATATTACTTCTGTGTACATTACTATTAGAGCAGAAATTGTCTTACATTGACTGCTCTAGNTGAGAGTGCCCATAATATGTACAGTATACAGGCTGTTATATCTTTCTGGGGTTGTATGGCTTGCACTGTTTGAAGATTGGCCCTTTAATAGCCAGTTTGGGTGCATATGTTTAACCCATGCCTGGAATTTGGCCACACAGCGGACAATTAAATTCTCCGCAAAGACAGGAAAAAGCTGCTTGTGTGCGTTTTCTTGTTTCTTATGGTAGCCAAAGCTTCTTTTTATAGCCGCAAGAAAAAAGATGCAGTTTTTTTCTCCCCTTACATAGTTTAGGTAAAAACCATTATAACCAAATGTTCACCCTGTTGAAATGGATTGGAGGCCAGTTTAAAGACATGAGTTGAGAATGAGGTCAGGGGTGTTTTGTAACTGATCAAACGTACTTCATGCAGTAACAAGCCAGCTATCTCGATGTATGTCTTTTGATGTCCCACAGTATATTCCCTTTGACTGTGTTATGTACTTGTTGTAGTAACACTTATCCATAATGGATATATAATGTAATTTGAGCTATTTTTTTTTTTATTTATGTTTTTATTAACCTGTATTTTCTCTTGACTTTTGTTAGGTTGCAATGGTAGAAGTTCAGCTAGATGCAGACCATGACTACCCTGCTGGCCTCCTCATTGCTTTCAGTGCTTGTACTACTGTCCTGGTTGCTGTACATTTATTTGCACTGATGATCAGCACCTGCATCCTGCCAAATATTGAAGCTGTGAGCAATGTCCATAACCTGAACTCTGTGAAAGAGTCCCCTCATGAAAGGATGCATCGCCACATTGAACTAGCCTGGGCCTTTTCCACGGTGATTGGGACGCTTCTGTTCCTGGCTGAAGTTGTGCTGCTATGTTGGGTAAAATTTCTTCCAGTAAACAGTCCAAAGTCATCAGCAAATAATACTTACATTAGTCCTGGGAAAGAAGCGGCCATCGCCTCAACATGCATAATGGTGCCATTTGGGTTAATCTTCATAGTGTTCGCTGTACATTTCTACAGATCACTAGTCAGTCACAAAACCGATCGACAATTCCAGGAGTTGAATGAACTTGCAGAACTGGCTCAACTTCAGGACCAATTGGACCACACCACCCCATCATCTGGGCAATATCCATAAATAATATTCCCACTGAAAGCTTCATTTTGTCTGTCTTGGGCTAATTTGGATAGCAAGTGTTCTGAGATGAGGTATATGTTGTTACTCAAGAATGAGTAATACAGGTGGGAAACAGAAGGCTATTCTAGAGTCTATTCAGATTTTTCTATTCACAGATCCGGCTTTCCGAGCCAAATGTGGACTATACAGGGCTATACCACAAACAAGCTGCTTGGAATTTATTATGTTTCCTGTAGAAAAACCGTTGTGGACCAATCCCAATTGACACCTCATCAGATTGGAAGTGTATTCTTTCTTACGGTTACATTACACTGTATCCCTCTTCCCCTATGTATGTAATGGTCATACATAATACTGCAGCCTTGCTCCTCTGGAGTAACGTGTGAATCACTGCTATGTTTGTCACGGATACTGAAACCTGTTGGTGTTACAAGTGTTTAGCTGCATGCGAGTGAGCTGGCAGGAATGTGTCCTAGTGCATGCCATGTAATTTCATTTCCTTGACTGCAAATAGTGTTTATGTACAAATTGAAAGACTCCATAGTTTTGTTTTCCTTTTTGGGAGGGGGGGGGGAGGTTGTTACTGAATTTGTTACCATTTAGAATAACTTAAAGTAAGTTTACCTTTTTACATGAAGTGCCTCCAATGCATCATTGTAGATGTATTACACATATCACTTTTGACATTACATTTTTGTGTGTCGGTTAAAACTGGCTTCATAGAAATGTAAAATAAATGAATGAATACCCCCATCCAACTCCTCAACCTCCTCACTGTAATAATGTACCTCTGACTGCATGAAAGCACATGCAATCTACTTTTGTAAAACAATTGTTTTCAAATTTGCTTAATCTGGTTTTGTTTTTTTTTAATAGTTCCATTAAAAATCGTTTGCTATCTAGAACGTTCTATCCTGTAAAAATGTTGCCACTGTGTGAAACGTCTTTCCTACGGATGCTGGTATTTGTGCTCCAAAAGGAGAAACTATAGCAAGAATATAGCCCTAAGATTGTGTAATGGTTAACAAAACTATTATCCTTTGGAATGTATTTGGTTTCAGAATGCAGGCGGTTTCCCTGATGGAAGTCTTATATGATGACTTGCACAGGAAGCATGCGGTGTGTGCACTAGCTGAAAGATTTGTGTGTACCATAAGAGCTAGTTTTCCCCTTACATGTCCAAGTCATTCCATGGGGACGACGCTGACATGTTAAGGGCGAGTCATTCTAATGGAAGTCTGTGCATGTGAGTGCAAGGGCCTCCTCTCAGCCATATTGGATCCATCCAGGTCTGTATTTGGCCCACTATTGTATTGTATTTCAGTGAGCCTCTCAGTGGTTCAAAAAAACTGTTTCTATTGGCTTTAATCTTGTATATTAAACTAAACTTGGTAGAATTGTTACAGCCATCTGTTACGTTCTATTACCCACTACACATAAAATTCCTGTATTACTGTTCCTGGGATTTATTAGAGCTTACAGATAAAGCTGTTATTGAATTGTATTGTCTGTGGCCTATATTTACTGAACTGCGGAAAAGGAAGAGGTGTTGCCCATAGCAGCCAATTACATTCTAGCTCTTTCCTATTACGTATTAGAGAATTTCGGCTAGAATCATATCCTTTTCTTTCTCACAGTTTATTTAATCTAGTCACTAGACCAGTGGTTCCCAAACTGTGCCGTGGCTCCCTGGGGTGCCGCGAAGCTCTCATTGGGGTGCCGCGGAATGTTTTTTCCGATGTGGTGCCACTTGCTAATGTTACTTAGAAGTGCAATTTTACGTCTTGTTTAGGAGCAACACAAGATTTTATATCACCTGAAGTATTTATGTCTTCACCTAAATAGTTATTACACTATTCTGACTCAAAAACTTAAAAAATGAGAAATGATTGTGTCTTAGGGGTGCCTTGAAACATTACGGAAGACACTAGGGGTGCCTCAACTGAGAAAGTTTGGGAACCTCTGCACTAGACTGAGATTTTGAAAGGACAAGGAGAGAACTCAAGGTAGCAACCATTTTTAGGGATTTTGTAGGTTTACCCCTAAGTGTTAAGTATCAGGCAGATCAGGGGGCATTTATAGGTTTTGTGTAAATTTTCTTTTATAAGTTATAAATTGAAAGAAAGCATTTGGTAGCCTTACAATGTTACATTTATTCTTTTTTTAAAGGCTTTTACACAATTTATGGTCTCCTTTGCGAAAAGGATGCAGCATGCTAATTGCAACAAAGTGTTATATTCTAGTTTGTGCAAAACCTGAGGTAAATGAATGAAAGTTGAATATCTGTTAGAAGTGGCACATTGCGACATGTTACTAAATAAAGCTAAACATGATCGCATATATTTAATTCATTTTCACAAAGAAATTCTATGCACTTGGGTATGGGCTTAGAGTATGTATATTGATATTAAAGCTATTACTTATGGTTAGTAGACTGTCTGATTTTCAAACAAACATACACTAAATTAAAGCGCATAAATCATCCACTGTAGGTTTTTCATTGCTGTCTGTCTGGTCTGTGCCATATCCATCAGGAATACTCATTCAATATGGCTTTCCTGTATCAAAACTGCTGAATGAAAAATGTCATGGCTTTTAAACGTAATATTTGTACCTTTTGTATAAAAATAAACAACTGAATTAGGGAAAATTAGTCTTGGCTTTAGTTTTTACATTACTGTATCTAAAGGTCTTATTCAACCTCCAGGTAAAGATTCTGTTTTTTATACATAAGATTTATATGACTTGTAGTAACGTTGGCATGTGAACTCAAGGTGCATTATATACTGTAGGACTACCAGCAAACATGCGCATTTCCTGTAGTATTTATTCACATTGCGGTAATATTTCTGCGGCAATGCTTTTACATTTTACATCCAGAAAAGGGAACAGGATAAACCCGTTTTATAGCCTTAACAGTTTTTAGCACATTTCTATTGCAATGCACAGTCTTGTTGGTTTATCATTCTGTCCTGGAACAATTTTTCGGATGAAAACATAATGATGCAAGGGTTATTTTCTGTTCACTTGAGCCAAAGCACTTTAAGAAATAAAACCTTTTGCTGAATGTAAATCTGATGTGTGATGTTTATTTAAAACATTTATCCTATACAAAAAAATAAATGGAATGGTTGATCTATAGATATACTGTGATGTCTTGAATATTGTTTTGTAATAATCAATTTAATGAGTTGTTCTCTATTGCGGTACATATATTTACTTTGGGATGCAATTGTTCCTATTTTCGAAAAACTATGGAATGGGAAAGTATACTGAAAAGCTTATTTTTTGGAAGNTTACCCATACTTGTGGAGCAATACCCTTCCCAATGCTGGGCACAAAAAGCTGCCGTACAAGACGAATGGTCACTGTGGAGTACCTGGAGAGAGTGAGGAGACGCACCCGACCAGAGAGAGAACAGGTTACTTATATAAGGGAATACAGCTTAGGAGGGGAGGCTACAAAGAGGACATGGAGCATAGATGGGGGAGGGTTAGGTTTAGGCTATGGGCAGGATAATTGAACAGGGATGGGATAGAGCATAGAAGGGAAAGGTTAGGGTTGGGCTAAGATAAAGGAATGGAACATAGCAGGGGAAGGTTAGGATTAGATTGCAGGAAGGAGATGGAGCATAGAAGGGAAGGTTATGGGAGGGGATAGATCAGTGCTGTGGATTTGCTGCTCCTGCGGCTGTCTTAATCACGGTTTCACGTTGGCTTCCTTTGTCTATGCTCTGTATTCAGGATATTGTTGAATAGCTCTGTTGCAATAAGTGTGAGCGTTGGCTTTTATTAACATACAGGGTATATCTAGCAGTTCCCCTCTGCTTCACCACAAATACATGGTAGATTAACAGTGCTAAAAAAAATCTTCTGCCACCTTATAATTAAAACGCTGATTACGGTATTTCTTACCTATTTATTTCACTAAATAAATAGTAATTAGTAGTCGTATGACACACTTACAAAAATAAATAATAATTTCCAGTATTGTGTTTTTCATATGAAATATATGATTGACTCAAGGAAGTAACTCTCCTTACCACTGACCAAATAATGTGACTTTATTCTTGTTTCATTACAGACCCTATGCTTTGAATAACATAGTTAGTCTACACCATACTTAGATAAATTATAGGGGGTGACTGAAAAATACGTCTCCTAGGGGCCAATGGTCAGAAAGGTTAGAAATCTGTGCTCTAAACTGATTGTACCACCTCTGTAAGCAATGCTGCTTATATCCCATAAAATAATTGTTGNTTTTCTTTGTTATTGAAAAATACATACATTTCCCACATTTCAGAATTAGTTTTATTTACTAATGCTTTTTAATGATGATGGTTCTTATTTTGATTAAATAAAGATGTTCTAGCTTCTTCTAATATTTCTTCAGGGTTCGCAACTTCCACCTTTTAACAAAGAGAAAGGCACATTTGTTAAACTGGAACAACTTCAATTATAAAATTAGGATCAAAAATACGTTGAACTTGATGTACTGATGTCTTTTTTTTTTTCAACCTCAACTACTATGTTAGACTGAGGCAAAGTCTGCAATTACATGATTACTATGGCTTGGCTTGCACTGAGCAGAGTAGATATTCAGCTTGATAGGATTAATCAAACACCAAATTTGTAACTCATGATCTGTGAGAGGCTGCATGTCCCTATCACTAGACTATCCAGGAAAACACTGGCTTGGTGGGTTTGAAAAGGTTTTAAAGATCTCTCTTTAGCGTGGACACATGAAACATCCATTGCTGTTGTAACAAAATATTTATATGTCTTATACAAAGCACTATGTAATATGCATCCAGCAAGATTTGTCCTATGCCATTATTAAGTCTGTACTGTAGCTACAATCGGACTGTAAGGGCTAGATTTTCTAAACTGTAAAGGAATAGGTGGAGATGCTGTACATAGCAACCAGTCTCTAGTATATAGAAAAAAAGTGAGCATTGGAATCTCCTTGGTTGCTTTGGGCAGCATATCAATCTCTTTTTAGTAAAACTAGCCCAAAAGATAGAGACTTGCTAGATCAATATAGTTTTAATAGTGCCATAAAAGTCCTTGTCTCTCTCCCGCAGCTCATCCAGATGCCGGGGGACAGAGGTATGAATGGGCAGGGAAGTCCTTTAGTGAATGGCAGACATCTCACCCAACTGATAGGATGGGTTGTCTGTCGATAAGTAGAAGATTACCTCTGACCATTCATATCTCTCCTCTGGCGGCTACGCGAGTAGATATTTTCTTTTTCTTCTCTCATAACTGACTTGTTCTTTGCAGCTCTGGGCGCCCCGGAACTCAATGCCCTCATGAAGAAATTGGAGCCAGAAATTTTCTGTGGTTTTTATATTTTTTTTATGATTTGAGCCACACCTTTGAACGATTTTTAAGTGAGGCCTACAGCAGGTTTCAACATGTAAAACTCTACCTTTGGTATAGGATACTTTGGTGGAAAAGGGGCTTCCTCGCGACCATAATCCATAAGCATTCCAGATTTTGGCACATCATTTACCCATGTTCCATCATAAAGCTGACCACGATCAAGGTANTAGAATTTTCCAGGTCCATGTTTCATTCCTCCTTGCCAGAAGCCTTCATATCGATTTCCATTCGCTGTAATTAAACTGTATTGTATTACTTGAACACCTTCATTATGTAACTTATACACCACTACCCCCTTGTCACACTTCCTAGGTGGTAGTAGTTCTATAATAAGGCTGTCTGAATGATTCATGTACTGGAAGACAAGTCAGCAGAATTGATTCATGTTCCCCACTATCTTTTCATTTTTTTCTTCAAACCTTTTTATTCAATATAAAATGAATGAAATGTGTAAACCACACACAGAACAGTTGTTTGGTCCTAGCCTGTGTGGGTCCCCATTGTGCAGGTTGGAAAAATGCCCCACAGGGTATTATCTGACCATTGTGATTCGAAAGAGGAAAAAGGCAAANCGTTTATTGTGTTTGTGCATTATTCTCTGACAGCTTGTGTGGTAATCCCAGAATGTCTGCAGTCTCCAAGACACCAGAAGCAATCCATTTGGCACTTACAATTTCTTCACGGTACAAATCACTTGTTTCCATCAACATGCAAGTGAAGTTAATGGCCTAAATTTATGAAGCGGCGACATTGGTTGCTATGGGCAACATCCCCACTTATCAATCTCCCTGAAAATTCTGTGCTTAGTAAATGGGCCAATCTATTGTGAGTATTTATTTGTGGAGTTTAAAGTACTATACTGAATCTAATAATGGAGATGTAGTATAACGATCCTACGCTAGTAAGTTCTGTGCCCAACACTGTAACTCAACCCATACAGACCAAACAGATACCTCTTACTAGGACATTGGATCTATTTTTACACACAGTTTAGAGATGAATTCTGGGAAAAGTTTATACCAATTTAAACTCAATGTAGCACTCAGGAGATTTATTCTATAACAAATTGTCTGTTCACCTAATATATAAATATATAATGAATTAATTATGTTTTAGGGCTGAAATTTTAACATATTTTGCATATAGTTGAATGTACTTTAACAGCCCTGTATTGAGAGCACTGCATGTTTAACAATTCCACCTCATAAAAGCCATACAATATAGACAGTATCCTTGTCATCCCTGTATAATACAGACTGCATCCTAGTCACCGCTATATAATAAAGACTGCATCCTAGTCACCGCTATATAATAAAGACTGCACCCTAGTCACAGCTATATAATACAGACTGCATCCCAGTCACCGCAGTATAATACAGACTCCATCCCAGTCACCGCAGTATAATACAGACTGCATCCCAGTCACC
>JABWIB010001547.1:5157-19300 GCA_016617825.1 Platyplectrum ornatum | reverse complement strand
CGAGGCCGTTGCTGTTTTGGCGGCATAAGTGCGGGGAAATGCCGTTTCATCCGGTAGGTCGCGGCTTAGAAAGAGACCTGGCACATTCTGGCAGCTGATAGAAGACGAGAAAACCGGGTTACTCCACAATTAGCGGTGTAGAACCGAGGGCGTCANGGAGCTATTACGCACTGCGACTGTACAGCATCGCAGCCGGAACCGGAAGCCGATACTCTGGTTTAAAAGCAATCCTGTTTGTAACACGAACATATCTGGGACTTCATGCAGCTTGGAAGACCTGCTTATTTGCATTACTTCTGTGCATATTTGTATTAGNGAGAAACAGATATTAAATCATGCCATGCTGCTGTAACTCTCCTATGTGACTCACTCCCAGCCCTGGAATCTGAGTATAACATAACCATTTTCTAAATTATATATGTGACACTATTTACTGGAACATTCCATTGGTTCTCAATGGATTTACAAGAAAGTCACACTGCAGAGGATTCTGCTCCTACAACTAATCCTATCTTTATTTGTGTACAACTCCCATAAACCCAGGAGGAGAGTCTTGTAAGAGTCAGGATTTACTTGTATCATTTGCGGTGTGTGTGGATTTTCTGTAAATCTATTCATACAACACTGAAAATGTATACACCAGAGTAAACAAAAACTTTGTAGAGGTATAAATATTAGTAGGTCTTTTCCAAATGAAGGAAATTTGGGTAAAAGTTAAATTTATATTTTGGCCCCATAATCTAAACAGTGTTTTACCTTGTTGGTCTCACACAGAGGTGGTCAAATGGTTTGTTCAGCAACAACAATATGATTATATAGTATAGATCCTGTGGTTTTCTTGGGCTGTTGTGTAGGGACAAATAAACAATTAACCAGGACTGGACTAACAATGGGGCTAAGGGGATTACAGTCCCAGGCCTACATTGTAAAATGTCATAGCACTGCAGCTCAGGATATCATCAGGATTCTTAAACTATGATCTGTTATATTCTGTGAAGTGTTATGAAAGAGCGAATGTGTGATTAAGTGGACCATATACAATTTCCTACCACACAACACATTAATGTACATTGCATCCTTTTCAGACCCAGCCCCATTTTCACCCCCAGTCCCAGCTCACAGCAGTATAAAATATTTATCTACTCTATTATATATCTCTGAAATTAGTACATCCTNTTCCTCAGAATGTTTTGTTTGGTAATGGGATTGAAGAAAAAGCTTGTACTTAATATCGAGCATACCATAAAAAAATAATAGTAAAAAATAAGTGGTGGAAAGTAAGAATTGTTATTTATTTTACATTTTAACTTTACTACTCTTTATTGCTTACTAAGTGCTTTGGGAGGAGTTACACTCTTACGCAGTGTATCTGCGAATAAAAAGGACGTCCTCTCCTATGTGAACCCAGGATGGTCTTGTCTATGGTGGCTAAAGTCCTAGCACCAGCCCAGGCTAGACATGTCCAGTCTACAAAGTATAGCTTACTGATCTTCTAGATACAAACTAAAGTCACAAAAATATAGCAAGTTACAAAAAGCTATTTAGTCATGCATTAAGGTATGCAACGCTCAGGCACCAGTTATATCACTATTATTGGTTATTACCTGNAAATATGTTACTGGTTCCTGCTGAGAAGATTTCAGTTTGCGCAGACGTTCTTTGTCCATGCGAAGATCTGTTTTACAACCAATCAGAACTATTGGCACACCTCGACAAAAGTGATGCACCTCAGGATACCACTGAAAGGCAAGTCGTAACAAGGGGTCAGATTCATGCTGTGGCACCAATGGGGAGCATCCTCAAAAACATGGTACACATTACAAGATTACAAAGGTAATCCTCAAAAACATGGTACACATTATTACATTGTGAAGATCACACAAGATTACAAAGGTCTAGTCAAGTCAGTAGGCTGGGTTACAATGCACTCACATTATATAGTGCTATACTTTCAAGAGCAGAGGTTCTCAAACAGTAGCGCAAATAAGGTTGTAAGACTGTAGTGACTGTGTGTGATTCTGTGTGTGTGTGTTGGACACATCTTGTGTTTTCTCATTTATATAATCTTCACATCTAATTACATGCAAGATAAAGGGGCATATTTACTAAGCAGGGAGATTGCAGTGAAATTCGAATTTGGGGAAGTTGCCCATGGCAACCAATCAGATTTGAGTTCACATTCTCCAGAGTGTAAAATGAAACAGAGCTCAATTCTGATTGGTTGCCATGGGCAACTTCCCCAAATTCGAATTTCACTGCAATCTCCCTGCTTAGTAAATATACCCCAAAGAGTTAAATAGTCACAATCATTTTATATTTCCACTAGTTTAAGAAAGAGAAGAGAACATAAATTGATTTCTAATAATAAGTCTGCATAACTTTGTAGTGAATGTGTGGTGTCTAACCCAGGTCAAAGTTTTCCCTCCATTGACATACAGGTCGCATACCTTACCGCAGTCTCGACAACACACACCCTGCTTTCTTCCAGGCAGTTATCGTTTTCTCTCCTTTGATAAGCAGTACATAATCTTACTGGGAGTAATGTAAACTGATAAACCACTGATATATTACCAGACAGAAATAGCCATTTGAAATATGTTAAACCAACTGAGGTGTTCAGTGACAATAGTAATAACTACTGAAGTCAGTATCATGTTTAAAAGTTGTCTCTCAAATCAAATCTCTCACCTAAAAATGCTGAGCCCTATTATTGGAGCATATAGTACCTCATTCATAATAGGGTTTATACATAACTACATAGTAGAGTTTAATATGCCTAAATGAGGGGTAAATAAANCCATAGTGGTGCATATGGCTCCATATGCCCCTACAACAGGCACCGCATTAGCTCCTAAAACCATAATACTGTACTGGCATCTATGATTGTTTGTCCTAAAAGACCTAATTACGGTATGCATTACATTTCTGAAAGTCTAATGCTGGCCATACACAAGGGAGATATATCGATATGATACATTACATGTTCTAAAGCACATGCAATGTACAGTACATCGGCACTGCCTGCAGCGATGTTATATACCCATCATCTGGCACTAACTGTTCCTGTATATAGNCTGGGAATGTGCACTATATTCACATGTATTATATACACACACACAACACAAGCTACATGTATGGCCCCTGTGCAGGCATAGCTCTTATCACTTGGGGGCATATCTCACAAGGGAGATCAAAGTGGGTGCCAGGGTTGGTACCATGCTGGAAAGATATATTAGTATATGGATGAAAATAATAATTTACCAATTTTACCAATCCCCCCCCCCCACACACACACACACACTTCAAATCAACAGAATGCAATTATTGCAGCCACCTAAAATAATAATAATCATCATGTTATGGGGTGGGGCAATTGTTTACAGGTAAATGGAACAAAAAATGATGGTAAATGCAGAGTAAGATAGAATCTTACCTTTATTAAAACATTGTCAAAACTAGTAGGGTTTGTTACATCGTAACATATTAAAACCAAATTAACATCTTGATAAGAAAGAGGACGCAGTCTGTCGTAATCTTCCTGTCCTGTAACACAAAATATTCAGAATTACATTATATATAGATGAATGAATGTGCAAACTGTAGCATGGGGACGGTGACAGCAATATCTTCACAAGCAAGCCCAAAAGGAAGAATATGAGAACCAAGAGGTGCACTCACTGTACTCTTTACCCCTTCTATGTCCCCAGGGTATCCTGCCTATAGGAAAGTCAGGACATGCGAGTCACAGATCAGAGGCTGTCCAAACAGCAATATGACTAGTTCATCTGCTCCTGTGTTGCCTAGCTCTGGGTTGGCTTATAATTTAGAAGGGGTTTTGCTATGTTATTTATCTTCTGCTTATTGCAGTGTGTTTTATTGAATCAGACTGACTACATAGAAGATGACTTTCTGCTGAAGCTCTGGTTATCAGCCTTGTGACATGGAACCGACAGGTCTGTAGGGAAGAACAGACAAACAATAAAGTAGCTTGTGTTTTTCTGAAGAATGCTTCATACCCACCCCAGCCTAGGGGAAGGGGCTAGAAAAGATAAACAGGATTTTTCAAAAAACAAAATAGTGTTCCGTGTCCCATTGTACACAAGTACACGTTTTACAGCATTCTTATTGAACCTGTCATTGTTCCTACTCCAGTAAGCTCTAATATACAGTGACCAACACAGTGGCTTTATTCTAATTTAGTGTAACAGCAGCTCTTCTATTCAATCATACTGTAAAAGGTGGCCATTCATGGGTCTGTGGATGGCCACATAAAAAAAAACCCCAACGACGACAAAACTCTGTAAAACAACATCGTTCTCGTGGATGGCCCGCAGACTGGCGATTTTTGCTTGTTTACGTTTTTCAGCATTTTGCCCTCGTTGGGTTTTTTTTTTTTATGTGGCCATCCACGGACCAGTTTTTCCCAAAAACCCAAGAATATTGTGGTTTTTGGGTAAATATCGGCCTGTGAATGGACACCTTTACAAATAATGATTTAATAAAATAAGTATTAATCCAACCACCCAGTATTTATCCTGACAAAGACCACAAGTTATTTCCTATAGTCCCATAATACTTCTAAACACTGTGGTTTTTAAGATCTCTGCTTTGCCATAGACATTGCTTCACTCTATGACCTAAACCAGATAGAATTCATGTGCCGATAACACTGTACAGAGCCCGACACAAGCAATGCTGTTTTGGTCTCGATTTTGCACCCAATGTAAAGCTCACAGCACCGCTTCACAAGAGGAACCATATGTGTGCAATTTTAATGTCACCTAACCACAGAGGTAGCAAAATTGGTTTGGTGATAAAACAGATTGTCTGTAGATATCCAGTTGCAACTATAACAGTAAGCTCCAACACCCAGAAATCCATGTAACAACGACCTTTGTATTTCATGANGTGTCAGTCTTTCATAGCATCATGTGTGTTATATGCTTTAAGCCAATTACTAAAGAATAATAATAATAGAACTGTAATCTTTAAATGGGAAGAAGAGAAACCTCAGTGAAATGGATACAAATGAGCATGCGATTAATGTGACAGGATTGAGTGACAGGAAAACACAACATAATTACTAGCCATGGGCAATATAGCAAGAAGAACCATACTAAGGGAACCCATGGTATCTTTGTATTCCTAGTTTTATGTAGGCTGTAATAAAACAGGTGTGCGCTACAAGTTCACTTTTCCATCCAATGCGACAAGGAGGGGGGGGGGGGGGGGGGGGAGGGGGGGGAGGAGGAGGAGGAGGGGGAGGAGGAGGACAAGGAGGGGGGGGGGGGTCTACCTGCTTATAACACATCTGAATCAGAGAAAGCGTGTCCTTGCTTTGTGCCAGGAGAGGAGGAAATATTCCATTATGCCCAGAGGTGTTCTGTATCTGGATGAATGCTCTACTTATGCACAAAACCAGGACCTGTGAGGAAGTTTTCATTGTGACATTTGAGCGCGAGTGAGCAGACTGTGGTGCTGCAGAGAAGGTCTCTGGATTGCTTACATTATTTGCATTGTATGGCATTTATGGTAGGTCAGTTTTATATNCACATACATTTTTTCCTGTTGAATATTTTTTATTAAACAAAATCACCAAGGTGGACAAAATACAGTATATAAACATCACAGCANTCAGTAATTGGAAAGAGTAACAAAGGAAATGGCAGGTGTCCATTTACAGTACATAGAAGCCGTATGTAGGGGAAACCAGAATATCAAGGAACAATAATCACACATAGGAGCATAAAGCATACTAGACACAGTAAAACAAGTATAGTAAGCCATAGAGCTACAAAAGGAACCTCAGTAAAAGTGTTGGAAAGACAGAAATGAAGGGGGAAGAGACAAATAAGACATTGGTTGTTACACAAAAATAATTGGAAAGTNAAGATATGCAACTGGCAATCTGCATTAGGGTGTCCACCAGATAAGGAAGGCGATCTCCCATGGAGTAAGCTAGCACTAGGAGTATAAGTAATAATACACATANATTTAATAATAGAGGCCAGTTGTGTATTTTATTAAATAAGTGGACAGATGAAGACAGATGTAAGAATGGAAATGGCGGCACTTTTCTTTATACAGTTATATAGAAAACAGCGACCAAATACACAAAGTATATTAAAAACCTAAAATATATCTTACAATGCAGTTGGGTTAATAGAGAGTGCTTATAATAGAGTTATATCAATTCTACAGTTAATGTGAAGACAAAAATATGGGAGCAAGTGAAACCTTACCAAATGGGAACAAATCACAGTTACAAGCGGTTAANTAACGAATACAAAATGGCATAATAAAAACATGACTGGTCAAGAGTATGACCCTTTAACTTCTTCTCCCCACAGCATAGTTCAGGGCTAATGGTAGACTCTGCATAATTACTACCACTGTGGTACATGTCCTTCAAGTTTGTGCTTCACAGAAGTACAGGAATGTTAAGCACTACTTATACTCAAACACTTGAATACCTATCAGTCAGTGGAGTGGACATAATAGATTTTGTTTCAAAACTGTAAATAAAAGGCAACAATTAGAAACCTGTGGCTCTCAGTGTTATGATACTACAAATCAATCATGTGTTGCCAGACATCAGCAATGTTTTGCTGCTGAAGGATGGGTTCACAACTCCACATATAGNGCACCAGTGGAAAAAGTTTTTATAAAAAGGTTTTGTTTTATGGGNTATATAAAATGCATTACACAAACCTCAGCCCACACAGATTGTCACACCCATATGTATCTGCATAACAATAACGCACATTTACTAGTTACCGATCTCCATCACAGACATCTGAGCAAGTCATTATGTATTGCTGGGAAGGTAGATTTCATTTATTGGAAACAGCATTAGAGTTGAGAGATGATGATTCCTAGCCCAAGTCTAAATGTGTGTAACAGTAACGCTGGTCAGTATCTGTGCGCAATAAGCAAAGTATTTCCATGCAGCAATTACCTCCCCTGAAATTCATCATGATTTAGTACAGGTGTAACTTTATTCTCTTATTTTCAAATCAAGCTAATTGTTATCCCAAAAAGGAATGACCAATANAACACATGTAGATCCCTATGTTATGTTACAGCGTTATGACAAAATAAGTCACTTTTTCCCCTCAAAATTTTTTTCAAACAAAACCCCTATAGTGACAATGTGAAAACATCACGGGTACATTTATTTATTATTTATTATTTTATTAACAGGTTTTTATATAGCGCCATCAGATTACGNAGCGCTTTACAATTTAACAAGCAATAAGACATGACTGGGTGGTAACATACAGAATGGGTGGGGAAGAGGGCCCTGCTCGCAAGCTTACATTCTATAATAAGTACATAAGTATTCACAGCCTTTGTCACTTTCTTTGGAGAAGACCCTGTATGCAAGTAAATCTTTTTTGTTCATGGACCACATTTGTGACTGGACTGGATCTTTCTTTATTTTTGCAGCTTTCACATCTTGTGATACCATTGGGTACATCATTGACTCTTACTAGTGGTGTAAGCCCTTCAGCATGATTTAAATGCCTCCCCCTTCACTNTTACATACAATATGTAATAATTCCTGCACGGAATCCAGGATTGATCAGAATGTGGTCCAATGTGTAATCGCCATGCTCATACATGCAGTAACTCACACATGTATTATGCTATGTGTGTGTAAGAAGACAGTCTTTCGGGTGTTTCTGACCCATGGAATGCTGGGGATTTTTGCAGATTTATTGTTCTATTCATCAAAAGACAAATCACAAAATGAATAGCAGAAACTCCATTCCATTGGAACACCCATGCATTGCCTTCTNGGTCCATTTACACACTACTTTCATACTAAATGAAATGAAGAACACCCTTTATTCTGCCCAGTGAAAGCAAATAGTAGTACATGCAGCACAATTTATGGCTATATAAAAAGAGATAAGAGCCATAACAGCCATAATGACTTCTGAAACATTTTAAAGTTTGGAAAGGTCTGCGTGTCGTTGGGATGGGAGAAACTTCACTGTAATATTGGGATCATTTACTTATAAAATGTTATTAGTCGTGTTTACTATTACTTCATAATTCTTCATTGTTGAATGAGGATCTTTATATAATATAATTTGCAAATGGTCTTATACAATTCCTTTCACTGGTAAGCAACAACAATTACTGATGCTGTGGGATCATTTGCCTGCTCCAGACTGAGATGTCAAAGGTTCTGTTACTAGTAACCTGTTGTAATGAAATAATAAGTCATGTTATCAGTCCTCTCTCCATCTATACTCTTTTGTTTAACTTTATCAGTATTGTAGGATGTTCAGGGTTACAATGCAAAGCAATGAACATCATTTGGCTGACAAAGTATTCAAATAAACATGAGCAATCTAGTAACANAATAAGAGGTTCTGTTATGCTTTTTTTTTTATTTAGAGGACACTGTCTATAGAGCTTTACGTGTACTACATTATGGTCTGTCATTACTGATCAGTTTCACTTTATGTTTGTTTTTACCTGATAAAGCCAAAACATTATTTACAATGGAGAAAGCCATTTCTACTGATTGCACCCACCATGAACTATGTGGCCACATTAACTATAGGATGGATATCTTTACATGTCTTAGTGTGTGTTTTTCATTATCATCTATTGTCATTTTCTGGTTCATGTGTTGCTTATTTATTGCATTTGTTAGGAAGCCCAGATATGTACACATTAACCACATTTTAAGCTTCCCTTTTGTGTTACAGGAAGTAGATGGTCAGAATGACGAGTGTGAATACTGCTTAAAACAATTGTTATAGAGAACCTGCACTTGGTCCAAGTACCATTTTACAGCTAGACCCACTCTCCATGACCACTACCTGTATGTTTCCTTTAATTCTTAGAATCTGTTTGTATTCTTTACATATTGTTAACAGTACCAGTCCTTACTAATAGCTCTCATGGGTTGGCAACTTGTTATATATACACTATATATTATGTACAAACAAGTCATTCATTGGGAAAAAGCAACCCGTCACCAGCAAAAATCGCGGATTTTTCATAGTACACACAGTAATAAGCACTCCAGGCAACAGACCAAATGTGTGGTATATANGATCAACATGTAGTTTGTTGNCATTCATACAGCAGACAATACAGGTCTACAAAGAATAGTACTTATCAGTCAAGTATGGAACTTTTTTTTTACCATTCAGGTTTAATCCTATGTGAAGCTTTACACATCTGTTTTATATTAAATATTACAGTCTGTTATATAAATATGCCAAATAAGCATTTACTGTACACCTATAACCCATGTTCTGTTGGGTAAAAATCNAGCAAAGACTTTCATAAAGGAATACCATTTTTCCAGATAGAAATATTTCCAGATAAGCTCTCACTGTCTTCTTTAATATCCAGNAGTCCCAGATCACCAATCTTATTCAATATGCAGACTCACGACATGGTCAGTCATTAACTTAGAATACCTAAGCTTATTTTACATGGGTATATACAGAGCACACATTGTTATACCCAGCAATTCAAAAATATATAATCAGGGGCAGATTATTACTCAGGCAAGCCAAGTTTTAAAGTGAGTCAGTGTACAGGTCTGAGATTAAAGTAACTGTATGGTTAAAATCCAATGGCAAATCTCTAACATCACAACATTATTTCAGTGTGATGCCCCTAAGTTGCCATAAAAACATTAGACGCCCTGTGCTTCTATAATATACTAGTGGCTCTGTTCTGTTACATTATAGCATCACAGGGGCACCTAATGTTGTTATATCATGTTCTGCCAGCAGTGGCATAGGAGAAGGGATGCTGGCAGAGCCATAAGAACGTGAGGTGCCCAGTGATACTATAATAGAAGTTCTGCTGTGTTCTATTATAGAAGTGCAGGGAGCCTAATGTACTTATGTCAGGACTCTCTGCCCAGTCAAGAGATTTGTCACATTAGTCTACAAAATAAAAATAAGTGTTTGCGTCTATATGATCCTATAAAGGACTTCTGAGGAACTATGCAAGCACGGGTTACTTCAGATGTTTTACTTTATGCACTAATAAGGCCATTAATGTCAAGCCATTCTTTCCAGTGGAAACTACTGTGAAGACTGAAGACATATTGCATATTCTGGAGATATCCAGATATGTATGAATGCTAGAGGGTCAGTGCAAAGCTCTCAAAGCTATCTCACAGCATTGTAAAAGGGTAGAGATAATCCCAGATTTTGATGTATATAATTCAGGATATGCCACATGCAGGAACTTTTAAATAATACAAAACATGTATTTGTCACCGGGTCAAAAAGTACATTACCCTTTAGAATAAGTTTTATTGCACTCTCCGGATTTTATAAAAGTCATGAAGCCGGTCAAGACTCCAGGCTTCACATTCCTAACATGCTTTCACAACAAACGTGGTATATAATGACAAATTATAAGGCTTGCAGCTAGCTCCTGTGCATGTTTCTAGAAACACATTCTAAATGACAGCACCAATGACACATTGTGGGTTACCACTATATATGGTTGCAGAACACACCAATANAAGATCAGACTGAACAAGTCTGAAAATAAGAAAGTAGAAACATATATACCATACAGGAATAGATATGGACATATGCATGCTATATTAAACATGAAATTGGGTTGTACATGGACGTATTTTTTGAATTTATTGGCCCTTAATAACATTTGTTAGTAAACTCTATTAGTGTATAATATATTGTTACTATGATTTAGTAACTTCCAGTGATGCATGCAGAGTTGTGAATGAGGTTCATGACAACTAATATCAGTATTCCACCATTGTACAGCCAGTGATTATGATAGGATAGTGGAGAATGTGGGAGATATTGTAACAAATTGAGGAACAGTAGAAAAAAAAAGTAATAGGATTTACTACAAGTATAAAAAACTAAACCCAAAGCTTAGACTGCAGCAGATTGTAACAATATTGTTCCTGAATATATTACCATACAGATTTCTCAAAATATATTAAAATGATTTAATATACCTGCTGTGTCATACAAATTCAGGAAAACGTCCTTGTTTCCAATAGAAATGCTGGTTGTATATTTTTCAAAGACAGATGGGGCATATTGCTGTTGAGACAAAACATTAATGCCTTTAATAAGNGAGACAAATCAATATGGTAACAATAGACATTTGTAAAAAAAAAAAAAGAGCTATCCACCAATCAGTCTGCTGATAGTTATCCTTTTTTTTCTAGCTGGCAGCCAGTCAGTGAATGGCTGTCAGCACAGCGATTGGTGGATGGCTGAATCTCTCCAGCAGCACTTGGTAGTGGCCTATCAACCCAGTGGCCCATCTGGCATTTGCCAGAAGTGCCAGATGGCCAGCCCGGCTCTGAATGCAATCATCTATGCCACACTAAGTATCCCCACTGCAAATTGCAACAGATCCAATATTTGAAATACATAACAAAAAATGTTATGAGAGAAATCATGTATTACATAGTTTACTGGCAATGTTAATGTTTGGAGAATTAGCATATAAAAGGCAATACACTGACAGGTTTTTAATTATGTGCCAGTTACCAATCATTTTGTAAGCTTCCATTATGTATTTTTATTAAATAAGTTATCTTTTTGCACATTGATACTGAATATCATAATTGTAACTGACTTCTAAGGGGTCACAAGGCTGAATATTGGGAGAAACAATAAAGTTACTAAAATATATTCAGATATTCCGGCCTTTATTACGCCATTTGGGGTCATTTACCCCAGTCCCCCAACTACTGATTGCAGGGATGCACATATTAGAAACTATTACATTCCAAAACAAACCATTCNACTATTACAAACATTGGTAGTAGTGTAACAACAAAATCTACAGAGGACATAACTGCGGCATTACAGGGTAGTCCTGGAGTTCTGCTCAGTGTGATTTATTACAGATAATCTGCAGAGATTGGGAACTGAAGGGAAAGGCTGCTCTTTNCTATGTTAGCTATGCTGGTAATGGAACAGGTAACTATGATGCAGTGTTACAGTATTTGTAGAACAGGCTGAAATGTATCAGTATAACCACTGCTTTGTGATATATGCAAATGCTACATGTATNTATTGTGGTAGAGACAAGCGACAATGACAGGAAGTTCTTGGTTTCTGTCTGAGAGGAGACATTTACTGCAATTACATACATTATATTTCAGCTAGAATCCCTCTATTTAACGAAAACTAGATTAGGAAAATGTTTTTACATGATAGAGAATCCATATAAAGCTTGTAGAAAACTCAAAAAAAAAAGATTCACAGTCACTAGATCACCAGCGTTCTCAGCATGGGAACACATCCATCTCCGGACACACTGAGCATACCATAACCGAATTCTCTCTCTTGCAGCCTAATCCCCCTTTCTTTACATTTATATGGAAGACACATCCACATTCAATGACACTAACATTACAGTGAAGAGAACCCAAAACATACAAAAATGGCTTGCAATTTACCATTGAAGGAATGTATCCAGAAAGAGCACCTTAATGCTGTCATATCTAGACATTGGGGTAATTGCGCCGCTAACCACTCTACACTCTTTTGGATGGACTATGCCAGCCATGCCCTACCTTAACCTAATCCTTTTCATCTCATGCTAATGTAAAATGTCAGGCAGTTCGAAAGTCTGGTACAAAGTGCATTGACAGACCTATACTGTACTGTAGGTGGACTATACACTTACAATATAGTACACTGTAATATAGTGCTAATACCATTTTTGGAACACAGATAACGTGATAGGAACACATGGAATAGGGGAAAATTTGGATCTAAATTATCGAGCTGGGTGATTGCTCCACTACATCCGGACATTATGATTATGATGTTTGTGTTTTCTATATTTGTTTTCATGTTATGCCTGGAAGTTTTGCAGTACTGGCATGTGACTATTTCAGTATTTCTATATGCTTCTTTGCCTGTTCTGAATTGTATGTATTNTCGTTACCCAAATCTAAATAAATGCTTTAAAGAAAAACCATTATGAAAATTGTAGAGAGAAATTGTGTGGCTCTCCATAAACAACAACGCACTTCAAAACATTGGTACACATTACAATCAAGTAAAAAGCATTAACAGACAAACAATGGCACATCACATATATTTTAAGGAGATCAGAAAACACCAAAACCAGCCAGGCAACTATCCNGATTCCTGATGTGTGTATAGCATTACCAAACACTACTATGTGTGTCACCTGCATCAACAAACTGCTTCTTCAGTAAATCTTACAAAACATGTCTGTACTTCTGGTGTCTACATTGTAACAATCAGTTACTACATGCATATCAACATCAACTCACAGGTTCTATCATTTGGCTTCTGCCTCTATCAAACACCAATATAGTCTGTGTACACATCAGATTTTACCTTTATTTGTAGTCATGGCACCATAANTTCCTCATCCTCTTTATTGCTCTAATCCTTATTTATGATAGAGGGAGGACTGCGCTCAGCAAGATGATCCGACATGCTCATCTCATCAGGAGCAAACTATATATCCGTACCCAAAGATCAAATAATCATGCCTGATAACTGGATGATCATGGCGAATAATCTCTACAGTGGATGGTCCCGGGAGCNCTTCAGGAGGTGGCCAATAAACAGGAACAATTTTCTGCCGGGGAAAGTCCCCAATATGGGCGTCNTGTATTATTTTTTGCTGTGATCGGTAATTAAAAGTAAAAGAATGCAGCTAATTTGCTGTATATAAACCCAGTAATGATCAAGTAGCAGTGCAGTGGGATCAGTACAGGCCAGTTTTGTGTTTAGCCAGTGACACAAGTGACCTGCATAGANTACACTATTTGTCACAAGTAAGATATCCGTTTACTCGGCCTACTGTACTTCAGACTCCCAAGGCTAAACTTTCAATACAGAACAGGAAACAAGAAAATGATTACGGGGCAGTGTCATTTGCATAATCACGTAACTGAAGNGCTCATTAACTACATAATATTAGGAAAGGTAATTCATTATATGATGAATAAAGATGAAATAACATGCCTGTCATGGAAGGGATTGGTAATGAATGAATGATTCCTCAAACTGTGGGTCGGGACCCCAAAGTGGGTCGCGCCCACATCTGCATGGGGTCGCGGCTTCCTCAGAGAGACCAGCACAGCTGCAGGCCCAGCACTATGGGACCGGAA